>JAXGGA010009787.1:0-49845 GCA_038373865.1 Uloborus plumipes
GGAACCCTTGTTTCCAATATACTTTAATGACTTAATTAAAAGATTTCATGGATTTTTTAATTTATTTTTTTATTTTCATAGATTTTGCATTTCAGCAATATTGATTTTGGCAATGTTTCGAAACTGTAGTATTTTTTTAGAGGAGACGTAGTATTTTTCTGTTTCAATTCTCTGGCAACCCTGTGTTTTTCCCGGTGAAAATGTGTTTTGGGACCCTGCTTGGCGCATTTTCAAAAAGTCACCAACTGGCGCATTTTTGCGTGTTTTCTCACGGAGTTTACAGCTCCGAGAGAAACTACGCAAAATAGCCAGGGTTACCACACTTGGCTCGGCTATCGCCCATTTAGTGAGAAAGAGTTACGCAACGCACAGATTAACCAAATATCGTATAAATTGCGATATTGCAACTTTTTTTTAAAGTGTTTCATTTCGGAAAATGTATTGTTTTGTTTTTAAGCTAGGAAAGCAAACTTTCTTCTTCTTTAAAACTTTGTAAGATTTCTGTTGGTTTCTGTGAGCAACAAAATTGTTCTTATTTTCTCTTTTGGCTTATTTTCGTGCATCTCCCCTTGGGGTTGCATTCGAATGTCCCAAGGGGGTGTTTTACCCCTTTTATGGAGTGAATCAGTGTTGATTTCAATGCAGACAAAAGTGATATGAATTGGCACGAATACTTGGCGATATATCGCCAAGCTTTTGGTCGCCAAGTATTTGCCGCCAATTTAGCGACACATCGCCAAGTTGGCGAAAAAAATTCTTCTTTTTTTTGTGATTTGTGTTCAATTTGGCGCTACTGGCGATATTTTGCAAAAAATCCACTGAATGATGTTAAAATCAGCGATGTTTAGGAGATTAATCATTGTAAAACATTTTTTTGCATTGTTTCGTGGCAAACTAGGGATATAAATGTTTGAATTGTTATCTTGCTCACCAGGGCCTAATTACCCAAAAAGCACGGGAAGCTTGAGCTTCCCCTAAAAATTTCCAGGGGGCCCAAAAATGACTGAAAACTTGTGATTTAAATTCTAGTTTCTGCTTTTAAATGCATATCTAAAGGTAATTTTAAACATTAGAACTGGCTCAATAAAAATTTTCTGGAAAGTTTTAAAAGTGAAGACACATTTCATAAATCATAATTTCCCCCACAAGCTATTTTTAAATGTGGGATTTGACCCAACTTCTTTACAACGTACTTTTATTATGTTTTATTAATTCTGTGAAATAAATCTAATTTAACATCAAATCATAGAATGGCAATGTATATTATGTATGCATGTGTATTATGTATGTAACTTCTACAAATTAGTGAAGGAAGGGGACAGGCTTTAATTTGAATTTTGCTTTGGCAGCTCTTAGAAATGATATGTACCCTTAGCAATATTTGTTTTTGAATGTCTCATGAGTATAGAAATCCGTCCCCCTCCTGCCTCCGTCTCAAAAAGCAGGGGGCCTCAAAATGAGACAGAGCTTCCTCTAACTTCACGGGTTAATCAGTAGGGTGAGTCGAAAAAATCGATTTTTTTATTTCGAAATCGCATTACCTCTCAAAAGTTGTGGTTTAGTATCCACAACTTGGGAAAAATAAGAAAAAAATTCTAAGTTGAAGTCTTCGGTTCGCGCATGAGGCTCAAAGTTGGAAAAAATATGTTAAAAATGGAAATTTTCAAAAGGAAAAAATAAAAAAAAAAATTGTAACTTTTTATAATGCAACTGCCATAAGCTGTAAATATTTTGTGTATTTTTAATCTAAAAAAATATTTTATAGCTTTTACATACGATCATTAGTTTGCACATCAGCCTTAAATTGGGCTAAAATCGCCTACAATGTCAAATTCCGAAAACATCGATTTTTTTATTTCGAAATCGCATTACCTCTCAAAAATTGTGGTTTGGTATCCAAAATTTGGGAAAAATAATAAAAAAAAATCTAAGTTGACTCCTTCGGTTCGCGCATGAGGCTCAAAGTTGAAAAATATATGCTAAAAATGGAAATTTTCAAAAAATAATTTGAAAAAAAGTAAAATTTTTTTTCTATCGAAACTGCTTTAAATTGTTAGTAGATAACATAAGTTGAACCCAAAAAATTATATATAACTTTTAGAAGATACATTCTGTTTGTGCATAAGGCTCAAAATATGAAAAAAAAAAAAAAGTCAAAAACTGAACCAGAACGCACTACGTCGGCACTGTGCCGGTATATTTTTATTCTACAGCCGACGTGTCTAGACATTACACATATTCTAGGAGACAGTTCGAAGTCCCTGCAGTCTGCACTCCCTTTGGTTGTCACTTAGTCAGCTAGACCCGCCAAACAAACAGTATCTTTAATTAGCAACTGAAAGTGGATCAAAAAGTACAGCGTGTTTAGCTTTGGATGAGTTTTTTTTTTTTTTGTAACTTTATAGCATATTTTTATGCTCAAGTTTTGTTGTACTGTTCTCCGTTCTCCGACTAATAAATAATGGAACCCCGGAAAACTTCCAAACGTTTAATTGTTTGTCCGTTTTTTGGTGCACCGAAACGGTTGTTAAGTCAAAGTGTTTCACCCACATGTGCAGATGTGTTGTTAACTTGTTTTGAAGAAAAATCGCAATCTGTAAAAGGCGAACCTTTTTCAAGGATTTCAGATTGCATATCTGCTTAAATAGAAGAAATTTACTGCAAAGCTTCTATACCAATGTACAGTGGTAATACCAATGTGCGTTCTATACCAATGTACAGATGTATAGTGTACATCTACAAGAGATTGTCTTTTTAGCACAAGAACACGAAAAATTCATTGCACACTTGAAAGAAGCAACGTCAAAAAGTTTAGACTTCGCTTAATTAACAAAATGATTGAGTTTTGTCTTCAAGTACAATTTATCTTTATCACGACTAAATGACTTTCTCAAAGTGTAGTATTATGGTAATTCTTTATCAATTTTACAATACGTGCATGACTGACAGTTGGTATAGAAGCTTTGCAGTAAATTTCTTCTATGAGCTATGCAATCTGAAATCCTTGAAAAAGGTTCGCCTTTTACAGATTGGGATTTTTCTTCAAAGCAAGCTAACAACACATCTGCACATGTGGTTTGACTTAACCCTTTCGGTACACCAAAAAACGGAAAAATAATTAAACGTTTAGAAGTTTTCCGGGGTTCCATTATTTATTATTCGGAGAACGGAGAACAGTATAACAAAACTTGAGCATAAAAATATGCTATAAAGTTACAAAAAAAAAAACTCACCCAAAGCTAAACACGCTGCACTTTTTGATTCACTTTCAGTTGCTAATTAAAGATGCTGTTTGTTTGGCGGGTCTAGCTGACTAAGTGACAACCAAAGGGAGTGCAGACTGCAGGGACTTTGAACTGTCTCCTATAGAATATGTGTAATGTCTAGAAAAGTCGGCTGTAGAACAAAAATATACCGGCACAGCGCCGACATAGTGCGTTCTGGTTCAGTTTTTGACATTTTTTTTTCATATCTTGAGCCTTATGCACAAATAGAATGTATCTTCTAAAAGTTATATATAATTTTTTGGGTTCAACTTATGTTATCTACTAACAATTTAAAGCAGTTTCGATAGAAAAAAAATTTTACTTTTTTTCAAATTATTTTTTGAAAATTTCCATTTTTAGCATATATTTTTCAACTTTGAGCCTCATGCGCGAACCGAAGTAGTCAACATAGATTTTTTATTTATTTTTCCCAAATTTTGGATACCAAACCACAACTTTTGAGAGATAATGCGATTTCGAAATAAAAAAAAATCAATATTTTCGAAATTTGACATTGTAGGCGATTTCAGCCCAATTTAAGGCTGATGTGCAAACTAAAGATCGTATGTAAAAGCTATAAAATATTTTTTTAGATTAAAAATGCACAAAATATTTACAGCTCATGGTATTTGCATTATAAAAAGTTACAGTTCTTTTTTTCTTTTTTCCTTTTGAAAATTTCCATTTTTAACATATTTTTTCCAACTTTGAGCCTCATGCGCGAACTGAAGACGTCAACTTAGAATTTTTTTCTTATTTTTCCCAAATTGTGGATACTAAACCACAACTTTTGAGAGGTAATGCGATTTCGAAATAAAAAAATCGATTTTTTCGACTCACCCTATTAATCAGGCCCTGTTGCTCACTCCAAGCACTATTTTAGCACTTAAGATATCTACTAAGAAATTTACACATAAAAGGAAGTAGTGTGGGGTCCATACCAGATTTTTATATCATACTTTGAAAGAATTATAGTTGAATTAGAACTAAAATAGAGCATTTTTCTGCTATATCAATTATTTTACAAATAAACTTTTAATTTTATGCCACGGGCAAAGTCGTGCGGGAACCGCTAGTATATACATAATCCAATAATAGAACTCTTTTTGACAAAGGATAACAGAAATTGAAGCAATTATGTTCCAGTGTTTTTAAAGAATCAATTGACCTAAGCCTCCAGGGCCATATCCATGCCGTAAAGCTGATCTGTGTGGCCTGTTGTTTTGTTTAATGTTACAAATCAAAAAACATAATTAATGACTAATGTTATAAGTTTGAAGTCAAATATTTAGAATTTGATTTCTGAAAAACAGATGCATTTAAGAAAAGAAGCATCAAGCAATGATAACACTAATTATTGGTTCTTAATTTTAGTTCCTTTACCTTATTTTCTCATGTCATTTGGAAACTATTAAAAATATTTAAAAATTTTATATGTGTTCTGGTCTGTGTGAATCATTTTGATATAAGGTGGGGCACTTGGGTAGAGAAAGGTTGGAGACCACTGTATTAAACAATAAGTATTGTTTAAAGCAGTAAGTAACCGCTCCTAAGTGAGGGCTAAGGCAGAAACATGCAATGCACCACCAACTCGTTTGAAGTAAATCTTTATGATTTTGATGGCTATAAGATACATACCAATTATCCTTACTCCATTCGGCATCTCTTTCAACTACATGATACGTGTATGCAATGCGGGCTTTGTTGGAGTTATTTTTACCACTCTTATGTACAACAGAGCCATGTATGAGTACAAGATCCCCTACAATGGAAAATAAAGACAAGTAAATAAATGTTAAACGTGCAGAAAATGTCTTATTTAACTCAAAGTTGCTGCCTGGGGCAAGGAGCCTAGCTTGCTTCCCTCTAAATCCAGTACCCATGAAAGGAGTAGAAATTTAAAAAAAAGTTATTGGCCCAATGGGCAAGTAGCTACAAAATTTCACTGGTCGGTACGCAATTTTAAAGGTCCATTAGTGCATCCTAGTTTTCAATAACTAAAACTTAAAGAAAAAATAATGGAAAACAAAATTAATTATCTCCATAAATAGAGTCAATTGGCCATTTCAGACAGTCATGTTTGAGCAACTGGGGTAGAGAAAGAAACAGCAAGTTGAATCTTTCTGTAACATCGACACTGGTTAGGGAGCTTAGTCAACAAAATTTTATATCTTGTTCGTTTTGGAGGGTATTCTTTGGAACAATATCTTAAAAATAGTCCCTAAATGTATAATTAGGGATTACTTTTTTAGGCATTTTTTCTGGATGGAAAGCTAGAAATGTCCTCATAATCCTAGCTGTAAGTTCTGCTGAAGTTGAGAGAAGCTTTAGCCTAATAAATGCAACCTGTTCAGAGAAAAGAAATAGACTGAAGAAAATATTTCAATTATAAAGAAAGTTAAGTTAGTTGGGTCATCATTAAAAGATCGGAACCTGAAGCCAGTGGTAGCAAAGTGGTTAAGCAGTAACAATCAGTGGTAGGTGGTCCTCTAATAAAAAAGCAATGATAGGAAAAGCTAGTGAATATTGAAACGCTACTTGGAAATATTGAAAAAAGTAAGTTATTTATTTTTGCTAAGTTAAAAGCTTGAAAGCTAGAAGTTTTTATTTGTTTGTTTAATTATTTCATCATTAGGTATCCTCCTTCTATAAAAAATTTCAAGCGTACTGGGGTTTGGATGATTTGAACCTCATTACGTGGCTTTACAGCATACTAAAATTTATATTCTGCTGATTTGACTGATGTTTTTACGGTCTAGGACCAGTCTTGAACAAGCAAACACTATTTACACACCTTTTTTAGCTGGTACTGGAACATACAAGCTGTCATCCATTTCGGGAAATTTACCCTTCAAGGACATTAAAGGCACGTTACCAGGGGTTCTCGAAAAGCGCTGGAAAACTTCATCTAAAATGAAAAATTTAGTAATGCATAAGACAAACTACAATGCAATGGTAATATGAATGCAAAAAAAAAAAAAAAAAATCGTGGAAGAAAGCTTAGATTTTTGAAATTTGAGTGATATTTATTATAAATTTTCAAAGTCATTTTATGCAAAATACTACTCCAAATGAACAAACGTAACACCAGGGGTGCAAAGGTGTCCGAATGCACTGCTACAGCAGTGTGCAACTTTTTACTAGAGGACATGATATTTCGAAATATTGTTTCAAGTACTGTATTACCTCTCATTAGCCGGCATGCCGGTTACTTCAAGGTTCATCTGACGACAAAACAAAAATAAATATCTCTCCTCAGTTTCAACCATAAAACAAACTGCTATAAGGAAAAATAATAATAAACGCCTTTCTCAAAAACAAACCAATGAATTTCCAATGAATGGTGATTTGATTGTGCGTTATCATGCTATTATTTATTAAAATTTTTACAAAACTAAATTGTTTAATTGTATTAATAAAAATATCTATACTGCAGTGCTACAAAGTGATATCTGTAGCTGAGCCTCGAATGAGAAATCCATTTTTAAAGTTTTATGCCTCTATAGATAGCACTTTTTTCTCTCGGGAATTTTTTAAAAATATTTCCCGTTCACAAATGACCATAAAACAATGTATTTGGATAATATATGTTGCAACAAATTATACCTGGTGACAATAATTCAATTTGCATAAAAAGTGTAGATTAGATTTTTGCACTTGGCACATCAGTACACAACTTATATTATTTTTAAAGTTTTTAGTGTTCTTGGGATGGTATTAAATTAAAGCGGTGAGTAACCGCCCCTAAGCAAAGGTTAAGGCAGGAACATGCAACACACCGCCAACTCAGTTATTTCGATCCATGGACTGTAGTTTCGTTCTAATTATGCACTCATCAGCGTGGAATACGAAAGTAACCGAGTTGGAGGCAAAAATCCTCCTATAGAGCAAAGAGAGTCAAAAAAACTGCTAGCTAATGTGAAATTAGAATACCAGCGAGCGACCGCACTTGGTACGGTACAACTCACAAATTTTAAGGCAGAGCTCGGGTATAAAGCAGCGAGTAATTGCCCCTAAGTAAGGACTAAGGCAGGAACATGCAACACACGTTTGCTCTATAAAAGGATTTTTGCCTCCAGCTCGGTTACTTTCGTATTCCATGCTGATGAGTGCAGAATTAGCACAAACTGCAGTCCATGGATCGAAATAACCGAGTTAGCGGTGTGTTGCATAGTATTAAATTATTTTTTTCCAACTTCGGTTTTCCCGGTATGCTGGAAAGGACCAAGTGAAACGGGTCATAGAAAGTCTGGTGACCCTCGAATTTTGTGGCATGCCGACTAATACTTATTAGAGATTATTGAAAAACATTTTTTTTCAGACCAGACTTAATTGGAAATTTAGGTCATATTCTTGATGAACTACTCAAAGATTACTTCTATTAATCAAGGACAGTTCTTTAAGAGCATAATATACAATGTAAGGAGTAGTTTTTCAAACTGAAAATGTTGCTATTTCTTAAATTTTTTTTTTTGTATTTCTATCTAACAGAAGAAAATAAAAAGGCAATGTTGCTGAATTATTAGTTTTAACCCCTTCAGTCGGAATTATGAAATAGTCAACCAAAAATGTTTTCTTTTGGTCGGCGTAGTACTATGGCTAAGAGTATCTTACAAACAAAATTTCAAGTTTATAGGGGAAAAATGAAGAGACTTGTCCAATTTTTCAGAAACATATTTTGAAATACATATTATAGTTAAAAAAAAGATTAAACATCATGCAAACTTTATCATAAAATGTTCTTCTAACAGTAATGAAACATAATATAAGCATTTGATTGATAATAGAGAAGATATACTTTTTAAATAATCAGAAAAAAGGTCACATTTGCAGCCAGAATCCATAGTTTGAAAAACAAGTGAAACCCAATCTCCTAATCCATATTTGGGAATGATTTCAATCCCAAAACTAGAAACTTTTGCACAGATAATAATAAGCAGAATGTCAAGTGTCAATTACCAAAAAAAATCACGTGATTTAATTAATTATTAAATAATTTACAGCTGTTTGAAGCTTATGTGCGATATACCGGACACCAGATCTGAAAGGGTTAAGTCAAAAGGATTTACCGGCAGAAAAGGTTCCTGTATTTGTTGAATTGGAAAGCGTGTTTACACAATTATTTTATGAAGGCTCAACCTTTTCTTGGAGCCCCCAGCTTTGAACAAAGCACAGCGCCAATGATGACCTGCATTTCAGCAAGAAAACCTTAGCACTACATTTCCTGTAAGAATTAATTTTAACATACTCTTATGCGAGCCAGGGATAAACCACAGACATCCGTTCTCAGTGGTCGCATCTTCTAATGGTATCCAGATTCCAAAAGAAGTTGGAGGTTCAGTGTATAGAAATGTAGAATCTTGATGAGGTCTATCTAAAAACAGAAATTAAGATTAAAACTAGATTTAACAAAGCAAGGTAAAATTGAAAAAAAAAAAAAAAAAAAAACATGCAAAAGATTTTTAAACCCAGAAAAAACTCTTTTTATTATTCAAAGCTTTAAGAAATTTTACTCTGACTATAACATCACTGATAGGTTTACATAAAAACATAGAATTGATAGATTTTCTAGATAATAAATTCACATTTCTTTAAAAATATGTTACTAAAAAGATGTGCATTAGGAAGGTACAAAAAGTAATGATAATTGCTAAAAAACACAGAAGTACCCACAGGTTTCACTTAACATACTAGTATTTAATATTTCAATGAGCTTTAGTAAGTACAAATGTTTGAGGCGTAAGTTTGAAAATAAATGTAGGATTCATGTCTAGCAGGGGCGGATACAAGGGAGGGGCGATGGGGGCGATCGCCCCTCCCTTGAGGGACTCTTTTCCAATCTGAAGATCTAAAATGGCAATTTTAGATGATCTTCGATGATATCATGAGAAATGGTTGGGATTCGGGGCTCTGATCTAGATCTTTTTCGAAATTGAAGACCGAAACATTTGTAATAAACATGTGTTAACCAGTATATGTGGTAAAAAAAAAGGGGGGGGGGGGGCAAGTAGAAAAGAAAAACAATCGCCCCTCCCTTGGAGCATTTCTGGATCCGCCCTTGATGTCTAGGGATATTTTTCCATTTACATTTTCACCGTAGTAGAATGACGATTTAGGATAACATAGACATTTATTTTGGACAACACATAACTCATTGTTACAGTTGCGATTCAGGTTTGCTCAGTTGGAAGGAACAACAACTCTCATTGGTCGTTTCTCCTACTAGGGAAAAGAATGTACCTGCTGCCAACAATTTCCCATAAATATTGATGCAACCCTGTTTAGATAAACACTTACTGCTCTACAACTTGCTTTTATAATTAAGCATACAACTACAACTTGGAGAAAGGAAGACATATGCAGTCGAGGAATGCTATAATGAGCGCTCAACAGACTGGTGTGGGAGATTGCTGTAACAAAGGGTTCGTCACATCCGATTTTGCAAAGTTACAATTTGTAAAGATATTTTCCTAATGCACATCTTTATCACACGATTCTTTAAACACAAACCATAAAAAGTTACAAATTTCATTCCAATCCATAGAAAAGAAAGTAATATTTTTTTGGTTGCGAGCTCTTATATTTTATGTACCTTTCCCCAATTTTTTTGTCATCTATTTTAATTAAATTACAATGTGTTTATTTAGTTTGCCACTCAAAACAAAAGTTCAAAACATTGACAGCTAACTTAGGACTACAATTTTTCCAGATAGTGGCTGAACTAAATTTAAAAAAGGAAAAATTGATTGGGAATTGAAGATTAGCTTTTGTCGCTATCTAATTTCCAATTAAATTTAAATTTATCTTCCAAGAGAAAAGCTTTTCAATTCCTTACAGAATCTGTGGTAACTACGAAATTGACAATACTATCAGTAATGGAACTTACAAGCACAGAAAACATGCAATTGACCATGTCATTTGACCAGGAAAAGTGACACTCCATACCGGAAAAGGGCTGCTTTATCAAAGGACCAATAGGGGAGAGACATTGTTTAAACCAGGGATTTTTGGCCAAAAAGGGATTGTAGAAGATAGTGTTCATGTACAGAACAATTGTCAAGAAAGGCTACTAAGACAAATGTAGTAAAAAGCGAAGTAATTTTAGAAACTTTTGGATTGCTGTAACCAATTTTCTCGTGTTTACAGCGACTGTGACAAGGGTTTGAAAATACATAAACAACATAGAGTCTTTGTAGGGCCACTCAAAAGGATCCATACACCCTGGGGGTTGTTGTATTTCAGGTTCACTACAGTGGGATATGGGGTTTGACGGTATAAGTGCAAAAAGAAATAATAAAAAAAAAGAAGAAAAAAAGAGTAAACTAGAGAATGTTACACATTACACAGTAAGTTGCACGTTTAGGTACACACAGTAAAAGAGAGAGAGAAAGAACTATCAACACAATAACATAAGTGTATCGATTATATTTGAGTTGGGTGTGGGGAGGGGGGGGGGAGTATTTAGTCAATTGGAACATAAAATGCTTAAAAATTATTTGTTCTATGAAACACAATACTGTGGTTGATGCAGGCCCATCATTTCAAGTTTTTCCGGGGGGGGGGGGGGTCATTGGGTGCAAACACAATGCGATTTCAGCGGAAAACAGCAAAAGCCACGCCCAATTATATGTTCATACATTGATTTCTCAAAGCCAGGCCCTCTGACCCCCCTAAATGACGGGCCTGGGTTGATGGCCATATTTGCTTTGATGGTTCCTAAATTTTAATGAATAGTAAGAGGGAGAAAAAATATGGATTATTTTTTGGTGAAGCTTTTCAGTTTTTTTAGTTTATCATGGTACTAACCTGGAAGAATTGTATTCAGAAACGGCATTATCCGAAGTGCACTTTATGATGCAAAAGTTTGCCTCAGTTCAATAGTGTTTGTGTGACTCTGAGACATTGACACTAACATTAGTAGTTATTGACAGAGCATCAAGGTAGATCCATTGACTTTTGAGAGTGTTTGTATTGCACAAACAGAGCTTTCATTTATTGTTTCTATGTATACTAGTGCTAGTCATTATAACACCAAAGCCATTATTTTGCAATTATCCTAATCACAGCAGCACAGAAATTCAGAAAAGGAGAGAGAAAAAAAAAAGTTTACATCTGCTATTTACATGAAGAATAGGAAGAGAATTACTCTGTTATCTGGTAATCAACATTGCTTATTGATTTCACTTCGCCATATACCTTGAATTATCATCTCTTGCATATAATACGTATTAATAATAGAATTGGTACTATGGCTTAAAATTAAGCATTCAAGAGGAGTGGAAAGCTTAAACAACTCCCTGGTTGGTTGTGCCCCTCAAAAACTTGATACTTCACTGGGATTTCAGTACTAAAAAATTTACAAATGCAAATCTGATACATATAAATTTAGTATTTCTTGTAACCCTGGAGTTTGTAAGAAAGGGCACTTTGTATCATAGATTTTTCACTCCTAACTATGCAACATTTAAATTCCAGAAAAAAAAGAAAGATAGAAAACAACAGATGAGTGCAAGCTTAGGAAAAAAGAACGAACAAAAGTAAATTATGCTCATATAACAGGAAAAATATACTTACAAACTTCCCCAATTTCAGGTTTCTGCAATATAAAATAGTATTTTACTAGTAATTACGACAATATTGCTTCTACAGTAAATATTGAAGAGTATCTGTGAGCTAACATTATCTGCGAGCTAACATTATCTGTCCAGGATTTTTATTTTAAAACCAATTTTTGTAAAAGCTTCACTTGACACTCTATTTTAAGGAAAGTTCTTTATTGACATTCTTTATTTGGGTAATTTCTTCCACAACATACTAATATTTGCAAAAATCAATTACAGCAACAAAAATTTTCAGTTCAAAAAGTGCAATATCATTTAAAATAATTTTAATTTGGTTTATAAGTTCAAAAGTATGTTATAGAAACTGCCAAAAGTATGGAAAAGTAAAAATAATTCTCAACAAAAAGAGGTGAAACAGTACTTTACAGCAATGAAGTAGAAAGAGCAAAGAAAAACCATAACTTTTCTTTTCAAATATGATTTTGTATTACCGGGAGGGGAGTTAATGAAAAACATAAAAATGGGAAAATTAGGTAAAATACTATGACAAAGCAGTAGTCTTGCTACGGGGGGGGGGGGTCCACACCGTGTGTGACTCGTCTGGGGGGTGACATACGGAGCGGACAAAAAGGAAAAGAAAAAAAAAGAGAAGGAAGAAAAAGAAAAAAACCAAAAGGAGGAAGAAAAAACCCAATATTTACTCTATAAAACGTAGAAGACTTACTATAGTAGGAGGGGGGGGGGGTAGCCAGGTTGCATCCCTTGAAGTGTGACACAAAAATGGTTTTGAACAATTCTTTTTCCCTTCTTTTTTTTTTTTTTTTTTTGCGGTTGGTGATTTTTTATTTATTTACTTATTTTTTTGGGGGGGGGGGGGGGGGCGGGCACCACAAACTATTGCCCCGGGTGACACTCTTGCTAGCTACGCTACTGGATAAAGCCATAGTAGTGTTCGCATAAATCAGTTTAATATAGTACTTTTTTACGTTTTATTTTAAGCAGAGCCATAAAATGTGTAGCAAAGGCAAAGAAAGAGAGGATGATAGAAAAAAAATTGTAAGGACTGAAATGCCAAAGCTTAAAATTACCATTACTGTAAAGTACTTCAATGAGCTTACTGTTCTGTTGAAATACAGAGGGTTTCTTGGTTAATTAATACAAGTTACAAAACCTCAAAAATCTCAAAGAGAAAAATACTTACTTTAAAGATGAGCTGGCTATGAGCCACAACAGGGTCTTTATACTGGAAATGCCTTAGAAGTTCCTAAATTAACAATATAGAATAATCAATATTGTAACTGAAATAAAATAAAAACTAGAAACTGTATAATATTATTTTCTTAAATATTTTCAGTTTTACAGGAAAACAAAAGGAATAAAGAGCACGAAAATATATCAAAGAGTCATTTGGAAAAATCAATTGGACAGAGGTGGCGTTAGGAAATGCCCGACAGGGGGGCAAGCTTCCCCGACAGGGGGGCATAAATAAAATTTTTAAATTTACATTCACTAACTCTCCCGCCCCCCTCCCACCCTCTTCTATCTTTCCATTTTTTATGATGCGTAAATACAAAAGTAATCATTCTTACCTCTAACAAAACAAATACGAATTTTGTATTTACAGCTTATCATCAAACTAAAAAACGATGATTGAAACTAAATAAAATGGTAGAAACATACTAATACAAGTTTTATTATCCGAAATAAATAGATATACTGAGAACGAAATTATTAATTAATGAAAATTTTGTAATTTTTTCCGGGTTTCACCAGCTTAGTTACATCCGTTTTTTTAATTCTTTTTACTATAAATAAAAATATCGTGCGACCCCCCTCTCCCCCGTTTTCGTTTCTTGAAAAGAAATGAAAAGAAAAGTATGTTTCATAAATTAAAAAACATTGGTTTTTGGCTGCTTTTTTTGACTGCAAAAGCTTTTACTATATCATCAAATGATAACTTAGAGAATAATGATAATAATAATAAAAACAAAAATAAATACAAGCTGAGTAACCTTAAATATTTTCAAAACAAAAACAGTTTTTTGAATTCATAATTGAAAAATCGGGAATCGTGTAAAATGAGAGTTCTATCTTTATTCAGTTTATCTCTAGTTTTTCAGTAGTTTTTATTTTGAAATTAAGAAAAAAAAAGAAAAAAAGGAATGCTTCCAATTGTTAAAAAAAAAAAAATCGTTAACTAAATACCAAATGACTAATTGTTTTCCTTTTCACATTGAATATTATTTTTAATACGTTTGAAAACTATTTGAAATGAAATAAATTTTAAAAGCCTTAAATACTTTGCAAATTAAAAATATTTTCATGAATTTCGCTTTAGAAAAAATATCAAGTAAAAAAAATGTAAATTTTACATTTAAACTATCCAATATTCAGCATTAAAAGAAGTGTACAGTGAAATTTTAAGAAACTTAGAAATCCTAAACTTTACTGTGTAAGAAATGGAACGAGAGGATTAAAAAAAAAAGTTATTATTGAATGAATGTTTATTAATTATCATTTGTTTATTAAATACTTTACGAAACTTCACATATTATGGCTGAAAAATATTCTGTACAATTTATTTATTTAAAACAAGAATTTAAATTTGAAAATTGGTACTTTTTATTAACGCGAAAATTTCCGGAAACCCGATTAAGTGATTTACTCACTTTAAAGTAATTTTTTAATAAAAATATTTTTTAATAAAAAATACAAGCATCCATGTAGACTTTGATGCTTGAAGCAGTTGCTGAATAATCTTACCTGATTAAAGAATAAACCCCTCCTTAGTTTCTGAAAGCGGGACATAGTTGATAAAACTTAGAAGGGGAAAAATTTACATTTAACATTTTCCCCAAGAGTTTTGTGTTTTTAATATATATATTTTTTTTTTGGCTATAATAGTGCCCTCTTCCATTTTGGCGCCCCCCCCCCCTGACTGCTTGTATTGCTTGCCACTAGGACTGTCCTAAGGGTGCCAAAATTAGATTGATAGTAGATTTAAAATTTCTCCTATGAGTTCAATTTCTAAAAAACCATAGAGCATTTTCTAAAACAAGAGACAGAGTCCAATGTCCAAAAAAATTGTATTACATCATGTAAATTGGATAAACAATGTCTTACCAGTACTTTACCGTCTTTTCCATTCAACCACGATGATAACAACGATAAACATAGATGATTTCCTTTTTCCTGCACTTTAATTCTTTGCCTGTTTTGTGCACCAGATGGTTTTTTAGACGTATTATGAAATCAGTACTTTCTGAAGATCATAGAGGAAATAAGCAATATTAGAAGAGAAGAAATAAATCCGTTGTGGTAGCTAAAGATGCCCTTTAGTGAATGATTCTACTGTGTGGAGACAGATAAGGGGGACTTGTGGCTCCGATTCCTAAAACAGAGGCTACCGACAAGGGAACGCTGCAAGGATTTTCCCCTAGGCCAGTGGGGTGAACAAGCTTTCGTCATTGTAAGCTAAAAGGAAGACACCATGTTGACAGTTTTATTGCAGTTTAATCTTGGAAAAGGGACGCATTTTCCGCTTCTTTGTATCGGGGTGCTTTTAAAGCTTCACTTCTCGGAGTGAGTGATTCAAGATGAAACTTTAAACTGGTCACTCTCTAAAAGAAAAATATATTCAAGCCATTTACTGGCCTCTTCTCACTTTCTCTCCGTTAATCTTTCCTACTCCTTTTAAACATTAAAAGACATTTCTTTAAATTCTTCCTGTGCCTGCATTGAGACTTTTTTTTTAGGGAGAGCTTTCTTTTAAAAATTTGTCTTTTAAAAAAAAAAAAATAATGAAAAGAAAATTATGCAGTTACTTAGCCAGTTCAGCACCCCTAAATTCTGGCGCCCGGGAAACGAGCCCGGTTTGCCCCCCCCCCCCCTCTAGTTACGTCATTGCTAACCCCACTCCCCAACAAATGTTCTTTTCAAAAAAACACCTATAAAAATTATAAACCACTTTTAAAAAGTTTTCTTTTTAGTTGAGAGGCATGGAAAATTCCTTTGGTTTTTTTTCCTCCGCATAGGACAATACTATAAAAGTAATATTTTTTTCCATTCTAACACTTCCACATAGTAAAAAAAATTAAAAATAGTTTCGTCTACACTTATAAGGATAATTGCTGAACGCTTTGTAGGCGAAGTTTTCAAATCCTGTTACAGAAGAAAAAAAATATTGCGCATTTCACCATATGCTGATTTAAATTTAAAATACAATAGAAAGAGAGAAAAAGCGGAAAAAAATTAAAACCCGAAGCTCAAAAAATATCCGTAGAAGAGGACAAAAATTAAAAAATGAATGGACAAATCGATATTAAAGGATATATATGTACGAAAAAAAAAACGGAGAAAAGAGATTAATTTCGTATCCATCTTTTTGGCTTTTGTTTTTTTTTTTTCATATGTTGTGTCCCAAACTTTATTTGTTGGGAAATCCCTTTCCTACTCCAGCCTAGCTCATACGACAGAATTAGCAAATTTTTGATACACTATTAAAAAATGATAAGAAAAGAAAAAAAAGAAGAAAAATAGCAAAAAAAAAAAAAAAAAAAAAAAAAAAAACAAGCCGCCCAGTCCCAAAAACAATCTCAAAACTTGCTTTTCCAAGTTCTGGCCTTTCATCGAAACTTAAATTTTTTTATTACTTTTAAAATAAAAATTAATGATTACAAATGTTATCAGAATCTCTACATCAGAATCTAATACATTTCAGCAGGCCTGCCTTTGGGGGATCGGAGGCGAAGGCAATGCTCCACCTGACTTTGGGAAATTAATTGATTGACATGCAAGTGGGTGTGGTTTTTGCTATTTTTTTTGGTATAATTTTTACAATGAGTATATATACCCCTTGTCCCCCTTCTGGAAAAAAACGTAGGAAAAAAAATCTTTCATTTTTTGTGCATAGAGAATTTTTAAAAAATTACTCAGTGCATGTTTTACACTTAAAAACAAAATTTTCCAGTGGCATAAAATGATCTTCCCAAAATACATCCTATCATGATTTCGAGTTGATTATATTTTTAAAACGGCGGAAATATATAAATTGACACAAAATAATAGAAACTTTTTAATTTTAATCAGCTCAGTTTAAAAATCAATGCTAAACCATCATTCTTCATGCATTATTCAAGCGGCAAAAAGACTACATTCTGCAAAAAAATATCGCTTAATGTTTTTAAAAAACCATCGGCATATAGTATAAACACAACTATAAAAATTATATCGATAAAAAAACGTTATATTTTTTTTTTTTCTTTTTAAAGCAAAATGTACATGCATGTTAGAGAAGGATATGCAATGCAATTAAATAAACAAATTGAGAAGCGAAGCTCTATCATTTCTTTTAAAATGAAAACACAATAAGTTCTTACCTCTGTAATGAAGAAACAGTATTTTTGAGCTTTAAAACTTCACTTTCTTCTTACTATACGAGTAAGTGCCTAAACTCATTAGACAGAAACTTTTAAATTGCGTCGAACCACTAGTTACTAGAATCGTCCAAACTGTACGACGACTTTTTCGAATCGCTTTTTGAAAAGTTTTCGTCTGAGGTCTTCCATACGGGGGGACCTAAGCATTTCCCCACTTCCCATTCTACATTTCCTTTGAAAATTTCCAATAGCCTAATTGTCACCACGGTCCTTACGCTGATGGGCTTTTTACGACTAATGTATCGTCCATAGTCAACTCAATACGGGAAATTTGCACACTACCAGCTGCTGACAAGACGACGCGACAGCAGGCCAGCAGGCAATGAATGACAGGAAATCACTTAGAGGGGGCAATTCATCGAATCGCCATCGGGAAGATCGGAAAGTGTCTCTCGAATGACAATGAATGTTTGTTCAAAACACGCTACAAGCGGTTTTCATGTGGTGTCTGATTAGGAAAGAAGATTTCTCCTTTTCAACTAAGAAAAACTTTGCCCAAAAACTAAAAAATACCGTGTTCGCCTGGGACACAAACGAGATGAGAGCAGAAGGATGGATCACGAGATGAACTTACCAGGAGGTTTTCGTGTTCTGCATTGGATAAAAATTCGCGTTATTTTTCAATTAATGGAAATAATTTAGATTTTATTTATTTATTTATTTATTTTTTGAAAAGAAATATTTCTTTGGAAAATTTTACTTATTCTGTCGGAATCTATCAGATTTCTATCGGAAAAAAAAATTTTGCGTCAGAATTTTTTTTCCGACGAGCTCGGAATTTTCCCCGACGGGGGGGCAAGACGTTTCCGACAGGGGGGCAATTGCCCCCCCTGCCCCCCACCTAGCGCCGCCGCTGCAATTGGAAAGAATTATTTGGAAGCGGAAATTAAAGGAAGAAAAAAGTTGGATACACACACACAAAAAGAAACTTCTTCAGCAGGAAAGTTAAGGGCAGTATTTGCAAATTTTTCATTTTATATTTTTGGTATCTATTTCCTTATTTCTTTATCAAATTCCATGATTTACAAGTCATTTCAAAGCTTACCTTGCTGGCTATTGACAAAAAATTGACCCATTGCCTGATTTTTTTTGGTGTAAAAAAAAAAAAAAATCTTTTTTATTACACATTACTTCAATGAATAGCATCCGAAAAGTAAGATGCAGTAGAGTGGTTGGATAGAGGGTTGCACTAGAAATGCGAAGATTTTAGGTTGGATTCTTATGTGATTTTTTTTTGATTGACTTTTTTTCACTGGTTAATTCTGATCCAATTTTCTAAAAACATATAATCTAAACTTATTGAAGGATTTCCAATTACAGTAGCACTGTAGCATTAAAACCAGAATAGAAAATGTTTATTTTAGTCTGGTAATTTAGCAGAATAATATTTCTTAAATGTGTTTTTCTTTTCCTGTAAAATAATAATTGACTTTGTGCCTGTTTCTCCAAAAATTACTGTTAAAAAAATCAAATTTCTAAATAACTGCTGTCAAGCGTGAATGCTTTGTGCGCGGGTCAGCTATACTATTTAGCAGAAAATTATCATCCTTAAGTCAAGGCTGAGGGAGAACTACGTGCAAAACACTTATAAAAGAAGCAGTCTTAAGGCCAAGCAAGCAGTTTCTATGTGAATCAATCATGGGGAAAATAAAATGAAAAATAACTGACAAGACTAAAAATGTGTGGTGACCTCCCTATAACAAAAATGTATAAAATAAAAAAAAATCATGAATGTACTTAGTTCAGCACTTTATTTTAAACAATCTTCAATGTTATGACTTTTACTTCAGTTTACCTATTATTAGCTATAAGTTTTTGAGCTTAGACTAAGTTTTCCCACGGTAAAATAAAGTTTTAACCAAAAAATTCCTCCCATACTAAGTTGCGGGTCTATCAAGGATTTTCATTTTGAACGAGTACTTTTATTAATGTAGTTGGTCCTTTTACTATGAAAGGCAGGGTCCCCAAAAGACTTTCTGTTTGTCCCACGGGAAAAAAAGACCATGACTGATATTTTAACAATAATATAAAATGTTATCAAAGTAAATAAAATAAAATAAATAAAATTGAAAAAAAAAAAAAGTTTAGAAAGTAATAAAAAACAAATGAAATTCAAATAGGTTGTTCATAATAAAAAAATCAAAATAATCATTAAATATGTTCTCTTTCTTTAGATGCTTACTTTAATCTTGTTGCTAAAAGATATTCTTTTAAAGCGAGGTTGCCACCAATGCAATGCTGTAAAATAAAAATCAAACGTAAGCATAACCGAAAAAAAAAAAAAAAAAAAAAAAAAAACCAACAAGCAATTTATACAATGGGGGAAAGAATGTTAAATAATTATGTTATCTTAATTATAAGAGTTAAATTTATCACAATTTGTCCATGATAATGAATTAAATAATTTTATTTTGCATACAAATCAATTCTGTTGCATGCTTTGAACTTGAGAGCACCCAAGAAAAAATCTTTCATTTCTCAGAAAAATTGTGCCGACTTTTTTGAAATAAATCAGCAAAACTGATGGTTTCTATTCATAAGAATTCAATGCAGTTTAAGTTGTAGATTATTTTATCAAAAGAAAAATTAAAATATTTTTATTGTACTATTTTTTTTTTTAAAGTTAAAAGAACAACTGTAAGATAATTTTCTTCTATTCCTATTTCCTAATACAATAAAAAATGAGGTTTTCTGTAAGTATACATATTATTTATTTTTATGTTAAATGATATAATACTTTGTACGACTTCAGTTATATTGTAGTGTATTGCATTTTAAGATTGTCTCCTGTCAAGTGAGCTATAATGAGAGGTTGAAGTATCTCAAAACTTTAAATATCTGTAGATTTTTTAATGTACTGATTCATATGTTTTACAATTGAATGTTAATACATCAATTAGTTTTATCATAAACAAGTAGAAAATTTCAAACTTAATGCATTAAAAAATACAATTAAAAGCTAAAATAGGATAATGGTGATAAAAAAAGAGAATGAAAACCTTCTGGACAAAGGAAAGAAAACACTTTTATTGAACTGATGTTAAAAATATATACAAATACAATGTTATTATACACTATAATTTTTTTTACTCTGTTTAACCTTTAGAAACCTTGCGGTACATATGTTGTACCATAAGTCTTTTTTCTTTACAGGACAGGGCTGAAATTTTCACTTGAACCCTTCGGAGCCGGGGATTTTTTCAAGGCTTCATACGTCTGGTACGAGAGTTTATACTTTCTCTTTTCAATGGAAAAGAAATCTGTGGTTCAACTGTTGTACTACTTGGGTCGAAAGAAAAATTTCTATATGAACACCCCGGATCCAAAAGGTTAACCCGCAAGACTTTTATTTTCCCAACTGTTCATTCTAGATGCATACATCCAATTGCAAAATGCTCAAAATAAGTTGCACAGTTAAGATATTAAAAATTTGGAGTGAAAAAATAAAAAATATGAAATTCAACTTTTTATACAGATACTACTGTCCGATATTCTTAGGTAAAACCAGACCTAGATAAATTTTAAAACTGTCTGCGAACAGAATGAATTTCTTAAAATTTCTGCAAAAAAAAAAATGCTGCACTTCTCTACTCTTATATTGCTGCCAACAGCAAAAAAAAAAAAAAAAAAAAAAAAATATTATATCTATATATATAAAGATGACGGTGTTCGTTTGTCTGTATGTTTGTAACCGCTGGCCAGAAGCCCCCGCAGCACCCACAGACCTGAAACTTGGCTCAAAAATTCGAACGTACCCCGCCCTCGTGCACCTCGAAGCCCAAATTTTTAATTTCGAATTAGTTATTTTTAAATTAATTAATTAGTCTCATTTTTGGTGTATCCGCCATAATTGAGGGGGGAAAACCTCGCCCCACCCCAAAACATTATATATCGTTGGAAAGGGTTTTTTTTTCTGAAAAAGAAAAGTTTTAGCACGTTTCTGTCCGTTAATTAGGACAGGAGATATTAATTAATCAAATTTAGTCAATTTTCAAGGCCTAACTCTACGCAGAACTGAAACACTAGAGCCATTTTCCTGATCAGCTGCTCTTTTGTCCCTGAAGTTACTTTGTGGTTTAAATTTGCGTATAGATTTAAGCCTTGAAAATTTATTCAATTTGATTAATTAATATCTCCTGTTACTTACTTAACTTTCTGTCTCTTATATTTATTTGGCGAATTGATTTAAACTTTAACATGACTTTAAGTGGAATTTAAAAGGTTGTGGAGCGCATTTGAACTAAAGGATATAATAATTTTTCTTCAGAGGAGGTTCCCGGCCAGTGAAATCTTGATTATTTGAGGGTCACTGTTAGATTGTAATCACTTCAAAGAGATGGTACGAAAGACATTATATTTCTTTCCTTTTAATGTTCACATTAAAATCATGGAAGAATGGCTGTGGCTGATCTACCTGATACAATCGGTTCCCTATGTTAATAAATTTAGATTTGGCGACCAATTTTACATTGAAATTACGGTTAAATCGGTGAATTATCACGGGACGCGGGAGCGTCCCGCCCCGCCAAGAAAACCAATTAGAAGCGATTTTGACTGTAGTACCAAAAGGCAACTGAAAATATTAACTCAGATCAGTAAAATTTTGCACATATACTTATAACAAGAGGCAACTATTTCGCACTGTTGGAAATTTGATATTTAAAAAAAAAGCTAAAGACATTGGTGAGAACATAATAAAGGATTTCAATTACTGAGATGATAAATTGCATGGTACATTACATAACCTCATATTAAGCTGAATTTCGCGAGCCAGAGTACATATAACCTTTAGATGCAATTAAATTTTGCTAGATGACACAGAAAACACGCAAAAAAGAAAAAAAAAGGAGAGTGGGGAGTAATTTTGAAAGCCTTGCTTTACATCCTTTTTCCAGTTTAAAAAAATAATTCATTAATTAAAAAAAAATTTTTTTTTAAATGCACTTAAAAAATAAATAAATGTCTGGAAGAGCACCTTTTCCCCAGCGGTTCAAATCAACCTTTACCCAATTTTACAGCTATAGGTTAGCACATCAACCTTTACCCAATTTTACAGCTATAGGTTAGCACCTATAGCTGTAGGGTCTACTAGGCACGGCAAAAAAGACGTTTTGTACGTTTTAAAATGTCTTTTTCAAGTTCGTGATCTGCAGGTCTCCCGTGAAATTTTGCTCTTTAGATAAGTCCTTAAATTGAGTTTAACTTTTGATTTTTTGACTTAATTAAGAGTCCTTATAACTCCTGCCCCAATATAACAGAGAAAATTATAACAAACTCCATCTTGAGCAAGAAAAAAAAAAATATTTGTTTTCTTTTTTCAGGATGATTTTAAATGTTAAGAGGTTCAGGAATTTTATCATCCCCCAATAAGGCAGTCTTTGAGAAGTTTTTGCTCAAAAATTAATTCTAAAAAAAGTAATTAGAAACAGAAGAAAGCGCTCTAAGGTGCAAATCCCCCCCCCCCCGCTCCCTCCCGGGTTAGAAGTACTTTGTTTACTCAGTTTTCAATGTTGCAGCTTCCAGTGGCGTAGCCAGGGCGTTCATAACCCCTCTCCTCCCACAAGCTAAAAAGGTTACACACATGTATGTACATATCGCGTTTTCGGACTCTTTATTTCAAAAAAATTTTCAATTCCCCAAACGAAATACTTCTCGCTACGCCTATTGGTAATGCTATGCGCTATGGGATCTCCTGTACACAGGACAGCCACAGACACAAGTTCACAATTTTTTTGACGTTACTTTTAAAAAATACATGAAGTTTGCTTTTTGTTAAAAAATATCATATACAGTGAACTCTCACTTATGCGCCGGCCCAAGCGACCAACAGAAAAAGGCGCATAAGTGAGAGAGACGCATAAGTGAACAAGCCTATTTAAAGGTCTAAAACGCAAGATAAGCTCTAATGAGGGCATAAATAAGATTGTTTCTATAGAAAAAGGACATATTACTATGGTTTGGCAATTACTGTAACGTAACTACTATGATAAATAGAAAACAAAAATTGTAGCATACCTAATCACAAACTGTTCATTTCAAATCAATGCATAATTGATAATTGTCAATCTCCGAACTCTAGTTCATGCGGAAAAAATGCCTTCCGTGAGCAATTAAGGCCAGAGATTAAAGAGGAAATTGAAGAAACATGCTTATTTTTCAAAGAAAATTAATTATTTTTTTTTTACATTTTACGAAAAATTCGGCGCATAAGTGAAATATTTATCTTAAGAGCGACGCATAAACGAATGATATTATCATTATTTTGCTATGGAATGCGCTGGGACTATTAAAAATGGTCGTATAAGTGAAAAAGGCGCATAAATGAGGCGGTGTATAAATGAGAGTTCACTGTAGTTTATTCATTCTGGCACTACTACATGTTTATCTTAGCTATTGAGTGTTGATTAGGACAAGGAGCGTTGACGCCAGTGGACATCTATCCTCCTAACAGGAAAGTGATTAGTGAGATGATCTTGTAAATAACTCTCGTATTACCTGGAAGTTTCTCATCAGAATCTAAGGGACAGTGCGGTTCCTGCGGTTCACACGATGCAGCAAAAAACTGGTTTCCCTCTGTTTCTATTTACACCTCCCCCCCCCCCCGAAACCACCCGAGGTCGCTCACTGCTGAGAATAGAAGGGGTCTGAGAAAGAGAGATAGAGACAGCAACAAATCATCGTGGAAAATGATCCGGTGCGGTCAGCTCTTTGTACTTCTTTGGCTTTGACTTCGGACGCCACCAACTCCATGAACTATGTCCATGTTCACCGCTGCGCCCTGCCAATACAAGGAAAAAAATGTGGCCGCTACCGCCCTGGTGACTATAAAAAAAGGTCATTCTCGCTGCCGATCCGCCATGCTGTCTAATAAAAAAAAAAAAAAGTCTTCACTTTGCATGGAAAAAGTGCCGCCCCTCCAATCGTGCCGCCCTGGGCTATAGCCCATTAAGCCCATACGTAAATACGCCACTGGCCGGACCTTAAACTAGGATTCATCCGATAAAAGCACCGAAATATCAGAAGGAAGTTTCAAATAACACATGACTGTTATACAAAGTTTGGCGCTTTTATTTCCAGAATGATTTTTCTAAAAACTACTCTACCAATACTGACTGCAATTATAACAACAAATGCAAATCTGACTAATGAAGATAATGTGACAGCAGCAACAGTTGTGATAACTCCTCTGAAAACTCCTATAAATTTGTATACGCCATCTACTTCGGTTAATCTGTGCTTTGGGTCCCTTTTCTCGCCAAACACGGATTTCGGTTTTGTCGCCATAGAAACGCCATTTCTGCGTAATGTCTCTCGGAGCTTTCAACTACGCGAGACAACAAGGAAAAACGCGCCAGTTGGCGATTTTTTGAAAATGCGCCAAGCAGGGACCCAAAGCGCATTTTCACCTCTACTTCAAACAAAACAACTCATTGTAGCAAATTTATCGATGATTACCAACGAAATGCGCCAAAAAGTAGGAGAAAATTTCTTAATAGGATAGACAATTGAACTATTCTTTATAATTTCTGAGAGTTACAGAGCAGCTATTGAAAACAATGAACAAAAAAAGCAGCAAAAAAGTGAAAAATAAAGAAAAGAAAAGAAAATGGAATGGACAAGCAGCTGTACAGGAAGGAAATGCTTTAAAGAAGACTAAAACAAATAAAGAGAAGTCAAAAAATAGAAAAGGGAAAGATGGAGAAAGATATTGAATGCTATAATGTTATAATATATTTAATGAATGGAAAATAGATTCTATTAACGATATAATACCTTCATACAATGGTATACTATATTCATGTAAAGGAATAAGATTTTCATATGTATATGAATAATCCAGTATACCATTGAATGTTTACATGGCCAATAACTATGATAAGATGGCCAATTACTATCAATTTGACATTTTTTTTTTTTTTGCGTTGACTTTTTTCTAATAATATATCTGAAAAAGTGTTTTCAGACAGTATGAGTAGTAAAATGCATTAATATAGTATCATATGAAGTATTTCTTATTAATGCAGAAATATTTCATTTATTTTTTATTTCAAGCATACAAATACGATGTCGCTAAAGTGGCCAATTACTATACCGCTTCATCTATAATAATTTTACTTCAGAGGGTTGGAGTGAATTTAAATTTATTCAGTAGACTCCCTCCCCATTTAAATGCACGGGCATCGCCGTGCGGGTACTGCTAGTATATATATATATATATATATATATACCATAACACTATAAAATCAGCAAGTTTTTTCAATTATATTTACTCTTTTTTTAGGATCATTAACTGTGGATTCCTCAAAATTGGGGACCAAAATATGTAATTTACCAAAAAAAAGTTTGAATACCAGGGACGTCATTTCAAGTTTTTCCAGGGGGGGGGGCAAAGGGTGAAAACACAATGCAATTTCATCGGAAAAGAGCAAAAACCACGCCCACTTATATGTAAATACAATGATTTCTCAAAGCCAGGGGCGGGGGCAATTGACCACCCTGCCCCCTAAATGACGGGCTTGTCTAATACAGAAATTTATCTCAAACATATTAAAATTGTTTGCAACATTTGAAAACTTTCTGCGAATGGCGTTCGCATGTTCGTCTATATTATCTGGGTCTGGGTAAAACCTGCTGCGCATTTAAGAATGCGTCAGGTCATCTCTGATCTTACCAAAATAGGGGTGCCAGGTAAGCTAATAATAAGGGGAAGAATAATAAGAAGCTTTTTGAGCCGGCCGTATCAAATAATGTGGAACAATGCTAATTTCAAATACATAGATTAGTTGAATTTGTCAAAAGGATAGCAAATGCAAGTTTTAAAATTAAAACTTTGGAAAGTTCTCACTCACAACCCATCACCCCTCAAGGGCGGATCCAGAAGCTTTTCAAGAGGGGGGGGGGCGATTGATTTTTTTTACCTTCATATATACATATATATATATATATATATATATATATATATATATATATATATATATATATATATATATATATATATCAGTAGCGAGGCGTGACTTCAAGCATCAGTCATCGCTAACTTTCAGGTCCCTAAAGAAATATAGCAGACCATATGTTTCGCTCAGGGGTGTTTGTGATAAGAAATTTCTGAAAATTTTGGGCTGCCGTTTCCGAAATTTAATTTCTCAGTTTTCGAAAATTTGAAACTGTCGTTTCCGATGTCCATTATTTGGTACTTTTTTTCATTGCTGAATAATAACAATATTGCAATGTGTTTAAAAAAATGATATATTGCTACAGATTTTTACGAATGTGTGTGTGAGGGGGAGGGAGGGGTAAGCTCCTCATACTTTCAGAACATTTCATCAAGTCTTCAAAAAATTTTACTTACCTTGTAAAAATCTTGGTTCACAGATGCTTCTTTTTCAATCTGAAAAGTTCAAGCTTGCTGAAATGCAAAGCTCGAACGGCAACGAGCACTACTTTTTATGAAAAACATTTATAATTGAAACTAAAAAGAGAGAGTAAAAAAACCAAACCACGCACACATATATTCGTTTTTGAAAGTTCGATAAAGTTCCAAAACACAAAAGGTAACAATATTTTCCCCCATGCAAAACTACTGTTGTTCGACCCGTCGGGCTCATATTGGCGCCATCGTAAGATAACCGCAACCCCTTTTTTAGCCTACTTTCCCGTTAAAAACAAAAGAAAGACGAAAAAAGTATTAAAAGTAGCTTAATGCATCTAAAAAATATCGCCAAGTCCAAAAAATATCGCCAAGTAAAAAAAAATATCGCCAAGTCCAAAAAATATCGCCAAGTAAAAAAAAATATCGCCAAGTCCAAAAAATATCGCCAAGTAAAAAAAAATATCGCCAAGTCCAAAAAATATCGCCAAGTTAAAAAAATAAAAAGGTAAAATGAATATCGAAAAATTAAAAATTTGAAAGTAGGGTATTGAGATTGGGAATTTGTGTGTCTGTCTGTCGGTCGGTCTGTCTGTCCCCCCCTAATAACTTTTGAACGAACATTCCGATTTGGACAAATTTTTTTTTGTTGGAAAGATCTCGGCAAGTACAGCTCATTCCCATATTTGATTTTTTGATTTGAACAATTTTTGGTTCAATTTTGAGCCGTTCAAAAAACCTGTCCCGCGATACTAACTTTTTAATGAACAGTCCGATTTGAACAAACTTTTTTTTGTTGGAAAGAACTTTTCAAGGGTACTTCATTCCCGTATTTACATTTCCGATTTGAACAATTTTTCGTTCAACATTGAACCGCTCAATCAAGCTGTCACCCCTAATAACTTTTGAATGAACAGTCCAATTTAAACAAACTTTTTTTTGTTTGAAGCATCTCGGCAAGGATACTTTATTACCGTATTTAAATTTTCAATTTGAACACTTTTGGTTCAACATTGAACCGTTTAAGCAACCTTTCTCCACCTAATAACTTTTGAGTGAACCGTCCGAATGGAATAAATTTTTTTTTGTTCGAAAGATCTCAGCGAGTGCAGCTCATTCCCATATTTGATTTTTCGATATGAACAATTTTTGGTTCAACTTTGAACCGTTCAAACAACCTGTCCCGCGATGCTAACTTTTGAGTGAACAGTCCGATTTGAACAAACTTTTTTTTGTTCGAAAGGTCTTATCAAGGATACTTCATTCCCGTATTTACATTTCCGATTTGAACAATTTTTTGTTCAACATTGAACCGCTCAAGCAAGCTGTCACCCCTAATAACTTTTGAGTGAACAGTCCGATTTAAATAAACTTTTTTTTTTGTTCGAAGGATCTCAGCAAGGATACTTCATTACCGTATTTAAATTTTCAATTTGAACATTTTTTCGTTCAACATTGAACCGTTCAAGCAACCTTTCCCCACCTAATAACTTCTGAGTGAACCATCCGAATGGAATAAACTTTTTTTTTTGTTGGAAAGATCTCGGAGAGTACAGCTCATTCCCATATTTGATTTTTCGATTTGAACAATTTTTAGTTCAACTTTGAACCGTTCAAACAACCTGTTCCACGATGCTTTCAGGAAAAAAAATTTAACATTAGCACCTACGGGGAATTTAAGTTGAATGTTGATCCTGAACTTAAAGTCGGATTTCCTTCAAACTAACTTTGTAAGAAAATGGTTTTGATAAATAATGTTTGCAAAGTACTTTTCTGAGTAATCTTCTGTGAGGACTCTGATTCCGACTCCGACTCCGCAAACATGGCGGAAATACAGGCTCAGAAAAAAATGACTGACTGTGCAGACGATTTTTTGTTTATTTATTCATTTGTTTTATTTTATTTATTTATTATTATTATTATTTTTGGCAGACGATTTTTTTAATAAAAATGTTTCATTCACAAGGGTGTTTTATTCTTTGTTTGTATTTAACAACTGGCAACGGATTAAAAGTGAAATTCGAGACATTTTATCAACGGAAGAGTTTTTTTTTTCTTTTTTTTTTTTTTCCTTTCTTTGATAAAATGTGTTTTGATGTACTTTGTACTTTTAATTTTTTTTTTGAAAACAATTGAGGAATTTTTCTACGGAAGAACTGTAACAGTTACATTCTTTAAAAGGTGCGACAAAACTTTATTTATTCATTTATTTACTTTTTATGTGTCTATTTCATCTGATGAGAGGGGTATATTTTGCTTTTAGAAATCAGCTTTAAGTGCTAAAAAGGTATGTTTGACATAATTTTTAGTCTCAGGTAATTAAGAGAACAATGATCAGATGCTAGAATGCCGATGACCATGTACGGGAAAGTAGGCTGGTTTAGTTCTTGACAGAACTTCTTGTTTTTTTGAAAAATGTGACGCACCGAATTGAAAAAAAAAAGAATGAACGAAACAGGAGAAAAAAATATCTACCCCTCCCCATCCAACCCCCACGATCCGCCAAAACTGAGAGTTGCCAGTAAAAACAAAATGCTTCGCACATAAAATTTCCGCGGATCATCGCCGATGACTTGTTTTACATCTAAGGGAAGCTGTGAAAGTATCTGATTGGCTGAAATGGCTGACAAGCGAAAAAAGTTGCGCGCGCACACACAAAACCGATGCGGTATCTGTAGCGATGAGTGAAGGTCACGCCTAATCGTTTACTCAACAGATGGCACCACTAAAACAAAATTATTTGGAATATTAAATGATCCGAAAAAATAATCTGAAAATAAAATTTTAAAAACTTTAATTCTTCCAGTACAAAACGAGGTTTGCCTTCAGGTCATCGGCGAATCATTCGATGACTTGAGGCCTCGCTACTGATATATATATATATATATATATATATATATATATATATATATATCAGAGACGTGCCGTCTGGGTAGGCAAGGTAGGCAGTGCCTACCCACGAAGAAAACAGACAAACCTTACCACTTCATTCAATGACATTTAATGCGTTGATTAGAAAAAAAAATATTTCGGTTTTACACAGCAATAATCGAAAAAAAGAAAAAAAATGGAATTTTTCCATTTTAGTACACTTGAAAAGCAGCGACAGACGCTGCTTTTCGACTTCTGTATCTATGTAATGCTTAGCATGCAAAACACCCCCGTGCCGCACTTTTCCCCCTCTTCGCATTAGCCAAAGGGACCTTGGAGGCAGAATGAAATCAGCCTAGTTGATGTAGCCGACGAAGATCAGCTCGAAAGCTACGCTCTTCTCTGCCGGTCTCTTCGATTCTCCGCTGCAATTAGAACGTTATGTGCAGGGCGGTGAGCGTTAGCAAAATTCTCATTGGTTTTGGCATCTTGATTCGTTTTGTATATGGTTGTTTGTTTTCTCTTAAATGTTTCCGTAAGTTTCAAATGTTTCGTTTTTTCATTTGTCATTGTTTCCCATGTTTAAGTTGAAACCTCAAGATAGTTGTTCTGTTTCAACTTTTTGAAAAAAAAAAAAAAGACTTACGAAGTAAAGCGACAAAATATTGAAAAATTCATATCATTATTATATGGAAGTCAATTTTAAAAAATAGCTTTTAGAGTTGATAAGGATGCATTCAGCAGTCTAGAAAAAAAGTACCGAAACTTTTTGACATTATAAGACGGATTGAAGATTTGTAGATATTTATGGGAACAAGTTTTTTTTTTTTTGACAAATGTATAAAAAATGTACTTAATTTTATTTTTGAAAAGTGAACTGAGCCAACTGTTTCCAGAAACTGATGTTGTTGCAGTTAATTTTGACTATACCAGCCAAAATTTTTTTTAGAGTGAATATTTTCGGCCATAAAAAGAACTAAGAGCAACAAAAGGAACAGAATGACAAATTAACAACGTTTCTTTCTTGTTTTGATATCCATAGAAAAAGAAATGAAACAAGACCCCACTTTCAATTTTTATGAAAGTCACCGATATTTTCACCAAAATGAAAGAAAGAAGAATGGACTTTCTATAGAATCAGATGAAAATTATACAGGGTGTCCACTCCTATCGTGGACCAATAGCTAATTTCTTAACCGCTAGAGATAAGCATATAGTTCATATAGGAAAAAATTTCTAAATTACGAAAGAAATTTTGGGTCTATTCAATGTTTTTCAAAAAATCAAATTTTGAAAGAGTTACGAAATTTAGATTTTTATACAGCCCCCCAGTCCTATCAATCATGTTTAGTAAAACATTCTTGACACTGTAACGTTTAAAACTAAAAAAAAATCACTGTTCTACCACAAAAATTGACCGAGTTATGACACTTTTGAAAAATCAAGATTTTGCATTATTTCATGACCTCATCGAGAGATCGCTTAAGGGACCGTATGTGAAATCCTTCAAAATCTTGATTTTTCAAAACGTCATAACTCGGTCAATTTTTGTGGTAGAACAGTGATTTTTTTTTAGTTTTAAACGTTACAGTGTCAAGAATGTTTTACTAAATATGATTAATAGGACTGAGGGGCTGTATAAAAATCTAAATTTCGTAACCCTTTCAAAATTTGATTTTTTGGAAAACATTGAATAGACCCAAAATTCCTTTCGTAATTTAAAGATTTTTTCCAAAATGAACTATATGCTTATCTCTAACGGTTAAGAAATTAGCTATTGGTCCACGATAGCAGTGGATACCCTGTATATCTTTATACTTGGGACTATGTTAATATCATTCATATTCATACTGTTTTATTACGGTTAACAGCATATGCTTTTTTTCAACATATGTATTATTATTCCACAAATTATCTCATCTGCCTACCCTGGGCGTTCGTTCACGGCACGTGCCTGATATATATATATGTATATATATATATATATATATATATATATATATATATATATATATATATATATATATATATATAACCCCCTCAAAAAATGGCACATATACCCCCCCCCCCCAAAAAAAAAGAAGCATAAAAACAAACATACGTATGTGTGCGTGTTGATGGGTCTTTTTCTTTTTGCTGATCCCTCCCACCTATGGTTTTTTTTCTTCCAATGCTATTGCTTTCTGTGTCTTTTTTTGAATATTTTTAGAAGAATGACCTTTGTAGGGGATGCATTTAACTCTTTTAAATGAAAGAGGGTAGAATATCCCTAATTTTAGGGGGTCAGGGGGGTTCTCCCCCAGGAAATTAAAAAAAAAAAGATACAAAATTCTGCATTACGAGGCCTTATGTGGGTATTGAGACTGCAGAAATATGAAAATAAAGTAATCAAACAAAACCTTTTGAATGTTATGCCTTTTGCAAATTAAGATCAATTAAAATATTTAAAAAAATATGGACCGACAAATCCTTGACATTAATCTGCAGAGATAAAGAACGAGGGAAGAGAAAAAAATAAACACATCATCACTTGCTTACATCGGTTTTCAGCATAGTTACTGTAGTTTATATTTAGGGGTCTGGCCAGAGGAAATTCGGGTCCGTTAACGGACCCTTCACAAAAATACGATCAAGCAAAACGGACCCTTCACAAAAATACGTTCAAGCAAAACGGACTCTTCACAAAATGCTGATCAAACAAAATGGACCTTTCACCCATTATCCATTCAAAAAGCAAATCTGAAATCAAAATAATTCATAGCATATTTCTGCGTAAAAGCCCATTATTTTGAGCCTTTTCTGAAGTTAAAGAAGGGAAACGCTTACCCGGCACTTTTGCACCGAAAAAAGAGTGGGCACACTCCAACAAGCGATAAATGTAAAATGTAGCACTTTTTGTTGGCTTCTGTTTTGCTTTAATAGTTCTGCTTGTTTGTTTTATCGTATGCAAATCAAAATGGCTTGCTGCGATGTTGCTGTTATAGCTTTCTCTGGAAATGCAGAGTAAGGATTTTTTTCTCTGCTCTTGACTTAAACAAAAAGGAATTAATAGTGATAGCAATTATTGGCGAAATGAACTTAGAACTGCAAACAGATAGCTAGGGTTGGAGAAAAAATAGGATTGCTTCTGATAATGATCAGCTTTTTAAAATTATCGCCATCTGACGTCTTTGGTGCGATGTTTTGACCTTATTTTGGCAGAAAATTATCTTTTTTTAATGCTTACCAGGGTGATGTTATGGTTATATTCAGGAATAATTAATGTATTTTTCGTCTGTTAATATTGGCAGTTCAAGATTGTTTGCTTTGCTCTATCTCCCTATTTTCGTATTTTTCCCTCCCAATTTTTGGCGAATATGTCGGTGATTATTAATGACATTCATCATATAAACCTGATGAAATGTAATTCTAAAATTCTTTGACTTTAATAAATTATTTTCATTTTGAAAATGCGATCTCTGCATCCGATATGAAAATCAAATTTTACTTATTTTTCAAACTAATTACTCTTTGTGAGAAGGCAAATAAATGAAAATTCGCTTTATTTTTTGTTCAGATCATTATTTTAAAAATTTTAAAGCAAAATTAAGTTTCTGAGTCTTTTAGTTGTTCTTTTATGAGTCTAAATGTTAAACATTGAATGGATCGTTTCATTTTATTTTTGCATTAATTGTGTTAACAGATATTAATAATATGTTTATCACAGACCTTTAATATGCAGTTGTAAAAATATTTTACCGAAATGACCTCGTTTATATGCCATTTTTATGCTTTTGATGCGTCACTTTGAAAACTACAATCTCTTTGCATCCGCTACAGGAATCGGATTTTTCGCATTTTCGATGTTTAATACGCTGTTTTGAAAGGAAAATAAATGAAATTTGTTTTTATTTTCATTAAATGAACAAAAAATTTTTTTTGCATTTTTTTTTTCCAGCATTGTTCTGTTTTCACAAAATTATTTGGTTTTTCACAAAAAACGGGCCCTGTGAAAAATCCTGGACAGACCCCTGATATTAGTAGTATTATAATTGTATTAGTATATATTCAGGGGTGCATGGAATTGAAGTCATTGTGATATCCTTTTATGGCAAATTTTGACTGATGAGTAAACAAATTTCTACACAGTAGTAAAGTATTTCATTCTTGTCCTAGTATGCAGGTGACTGGGAATTTCAATCAGCAAATTCAGAAATTTTCCTCTTTGAATAGTTCAAGATTGGGAAGCCCCTGCATGCATTACACTAAACGGAACTTACCTTTAGTCTTTTCTGTGTTTGAAGGCGATTCAATGGATATTAACGGTGATTCAGTTGATAAAAGTGGCTCAGGTCCAAATGATATATTTGATTTGCTACATTTTCCTTGTTTTAAGCCACCTCTCCATAAAATCGCATAAACAAGAAAGTGTAATAACCGAACTAGGAACGTTGCTCAGTTCTACTGACTCCAAAAGGAGACTAAGACCACTTGAAATCGTGCTTATTTTCGTTACGTCATATAGACGGCGTCCCTCCATATGATGACGGGCGTCAAGAAATCGGCGACTCGGAATGTATGCATTCGAAGGCGAAGGATAACCCCTTCTCCTTTTATCATTTGCATTTCTGCCTGTAGAGACTTTTAATTTATCGGCGCTGTCTTGAAAATGGTGCCAAATTTCAGTTCCACAGGAACAGAAAAGAAATATAATAAATCCCTCATTCCTAGAAAGGTAGAAAATTACTTTTTTTTTTTACATTTTTGGTAAGTGCCTGTTTCTTTCTTTCTTTTTTCCTTTTCTCTTTTCTTTTCTTTTTTTTTTTGGCTCAAGGGGGGGGGGTGATCGCCCCCCCCCCCTGTATCCGCGCTTGTCACCCTTTTTTTTAAGTGGAATGGTTCACGAGTGCTAGGCGCGGCTTTCACGGACGAACAGTAAGTGTGCTTAAGATGATTGAAATGCCTTTAATCGTTTTCATTGGTATTTGTATGAAACATGATCCTTTGTTAAAACATATCCAATAAAGGGGGATTCACTCAGGAGTGACGATTTCGTAAGTTGCTCCGTCTGAGTAACTAGTTCAGTTGGATGAATAACTAATAAGATGCTGACTCTTCTATTTCTTTTCTGGTTTCGCCTGCAACAATAGAGAGAGTATATCATCTGCATATGCTTGAATTTTACAGAGTGGGAGGAACTAGGAATTTAGTAGAATGTTCGTAAGGACATTCCTAAAGGGTAGGACTGAGGACAGAATGTCAAAAGGATATAGCAAATGCAAGTTTGAAATTGAAAACTTTGGAAAGTTATCACACACAACTCATCTACACTTTTTTAAGTGGAATTGTTCCTGAGTGCTAGGCGCAGCTTTCAAGGACGGACAATAGGTTCCCTTACTTATGTTTGAGGAAATCAAGAGCATCAAAAAAGCAATTCAAACATAAAAAGTTTGACATTAGTATGGCGAATATTCACTGAGATATGAAATGCAGCGTTTGGTGACTTACATCACTTTACACTTGTCTATAACCCTTTTTGGGAGGAAATATAGCAGCTAATAAGAGTTTAAAACTATGTGTGTGCAATGTGCATACAGTGAGCTTTTTGAAATTGTATGTGCTTTTGTAGGGTGCTTTTCAGATCATAGCATAACATTTGCATTTATATTTCAATAACTATGGAAAATTTAAATATATATATCTATATTTTTTAACTTCAACTTTCATTCTGCTGAAAGATTGTGATATATGTTCCAATCTTATTTTTTTGCACGGGCCCTTGAAACTTTAAACTTGAATACCTCTTTGAGCTTTAATATCAAATCTTTCAAACTTTTTGTGTAGTAATTATTTTTCAATGGATATTTTTTCCCTAAAAATAAGTTAGGGGATCTAGAATCCGTATAAAAAGTTAGATTTCCTACTTTTTTTACTTAATTTTTTTTCTGCTTCAAACTTTTAATATTTTAACTTTGCATCTTATTTTCAGCATTTTTGCAATTAGAAATATGTGTCTAGGACAACAGTTGCAAAAATGAAGGTCTTGCATAATAAATGAAACACCCTTTATAATATACATACCATATGTAATTTTGCAATACATACCATATGCTATTTTGCAGATTGCTTCTCTTTTATCTTTGACTATAAGATTCCCTATAATGAGAGGAAAAGTAAGTCACTTGAACACAAAAACAAAGCAAAAAAAGTACTCAAGTAAAATGATACAAACCTTCTTTATCAAATGCATCCAATTCAAAAAAATAAGCAATTTTGTCACCTGACTTCAAGTAATATTCCTCATCGTCCTATAAAATTTCATAGAAGACATAAAATATAGCAGTTAAACAAACGTGACATCAAGAAGCAAATATGAAGCTACTTATGGACACAGATAAAATCACATTACTGGAAATGGTTTGACACAGTGATACCTAATCTGTATATTACCAAGCTATTGAGAATGGCCTCGGTAAATCTAAAAAACTTCACAAGGTATCACAAGTAAAAAATTAAATACATTTTGCAACTATGTAATTGCAAGACCAAAATAATGTTAAAAACAAATTCGCTAGTGTTGGTTTTTGTGGCAGTTTGAAATGTGTGCTCCGGCAATAGAAAATCCCGCCAAATGTGAAGTGCGTGCTGTTATTAAGGGTTTTTTACAGCAAAGGATACTCTGCAGCAATATTCATCGCCGTGGTATGCTGACTTCCGGTATCGTTTTTTTGCACGATAACGCCCGTCCTCACTCTGCTAGCAGAACAACAGCCCTTCTTGAGTCCTTCAAGTGGGACGTTTTCAACCATCCACCTTACAGCCCAGATCTGGCGCCAAGCGATTATCACCTCTTCATGCATATGAAGAAATGGCTTGGGTCCCAGCGGTTTGATGACGACGAAGAGCTCAAAGATGCGGTCACAGGCTGGCTTAAGGCACAAGTGGGTGATTTTTACGCAGAAGGAATTTCAAAGCTTGTGAAGAGATACGATAAGTGCCTCAATCGTTATGGAGACTATGTCGAAAAATAGTGCAAAGATGTAGTTGTAAGATGTATATATTAAAATATTTTTACTTAACTTGGTGTATTTTTTTCAATCAACCGGAGGTTAGTTTCTGAATTGCCCTCGTATTACCAAATTATTGAGAATGGCTTGGTAAACCTAAAAAACTTCACAAGGCATCACAAGTAAAAAATTAAATACATTTTGCAACTATGTAATTGCAAGACCAAAATAATGTTAAAAACAAATTCGCAAAAATAATTTAAATAAATAAAAAAATAATAAATAAATAAATAAAAATAATAAATAAATATCTAAAAATAATAAATAAATAAATAAAATAATAAATAAATAAATAAAAATAATATATAAATAAATATAATAAATAAATAAATAAAAATAATAAATAAATATCTAAAAATAATAAATAAATAAATAAAATAATAAATAAATAAAATAATAAATAAATAAATAAAATAATAAATAAATAAATAAAAATAATGAATAAATAAATATAATAATTAAATAAATGTTTCCAGGTTTTAAGGAACCTCTTTTTTACAATCTTTTTGTTGGATAACCTTTCTTAAAGATTATTAGCTAAAAACATCTGATATGAGTTATGTACATGTAATTAAAAGACTCAAGTACTAAAAAATCAATTATAGCAGAACAAACGGTTTCTCTGAAACTAAGTACATTATTTATTTATTTATTTTTATTTTCCTTATTATTTTGTTTTAAAGTAAACTGCTGAAGTTACACTTCATAACTGTGTGACAAAGGGACATAAAACGAAAAACGATAATTGAATTAGCAGAACCTTCATATGTTTGCTAGGCACTTTCCCTATAAATTAATAAATAGGTATTTTAAATCATTAACCACAGTACTCTGATAAATTATTTGTTTAGTTTTGTATTGTAGGAATGTTTTGCTCCTAATTCTTAAAATTCTTTCATAAAATTGGAATATCCTTAAACCAAGCAAAGGTCAAAAATTTGCTTTTTAATTTTAGAAATTTTACTCAGCCTAATAAAGCAGCACAATTCGAAAACAATCAGTCAATTTTTAAGCTCCAGATGTAAATATTTGACAAAATTTTTTCTAGTTCATTAATCAAAATTCTTTTTTCAACAACAAAAAGTTCCACCAGGAGGAAAAAAATCTTGTTCATTAAATTGGCATACATAGTTTAATCTGTTTTGATGTTCAAATAAATAAAGTACACAAAATTTTATAATGTTTATTAGTTTGATTGCTGTGTTCATAAATTTCGGAACCCTTAACACTTATAAACTGTAAACCTATTGAGTAACATGTTCATGCTTATTCTATTTAACTTAAAAATATAGACAACATGAGAGTTTAAAAATTTGTGTAAAAAGAATATTAAGTTATGAGCAATAATTTGTCATAAAAGATAATTTAATTTTTATATAATTCTAGTAATAGTTTGAATCTACTTACTTGACTTTTTGGTGCACTGTATGCTGAGTGAGCATGAATGCTATCTGTTGGCATGTCCTCAATGACTTCATGGACACCTTGGATGACATCGTCGATTTCAGATTGCGTGAAAAAATTTTCAATTGTAAGGCATCCATCCCGTAGATACTGCAAGAGAAAAGATGAGGAAAGAAAACTTATTCAAATATGAAATAAGCTTATTGTAATGTAAAAAAAAGTTAACAATGTACTTTATCGTAAAGAGCTTTATAATCCATTTTCAAGAGAAAAACTTTTTGACAGGAGAGCAAAAAATTGAAGCAGCAAGCATGCACGTGTAGAAATGAAAATTCCAGAGACAGACGCAGACATCAAAAGCATTTTATCAGATTTTTCCAGAAGTTCAGGGTCACTTTATCAACAAGTGACGAGATGTTAGTTCAAAGGTTTTAACGTACAAGATTCTTTACTTTTATTCGGATTGAGTATTTTGGAATAAGACATAACCCCCGGGGGCCCCTCGTACATATCTGTTGAAGACTTCACAATATGGGGCTTTGGAATAAGACAGAGATAACGTACCTAATTAAGTCCAATTGTTATTGCAGAAATAAATAAGCCAAATCTATGACTGTAGAATTATAGATTATAATAGACGTGCTAAAAATGTTCATTAAAACTTCTTTGTTGCGACATATATTTAAAATGTAAACATTTTTCTACATTACATTACATTCAGATCTGGCGCTTAAGGAAAAATGACAAGAGACTCTTACCGAAGTACTCTCCTTTCAAAAAAGAGCTTTTATCATGATTACACTGCTATCGAGCCTTAGAAAATAATTTAAGGCAGGGATTCAAATGAAACACCATTGCAATCGCTTCGAATTGCAATCGCTACTGGAAGTGAATTACATTATCATGAACTTAACTTGGCACTGACGTCACTACGGGTGGAGCCAATAAGAGCTCACAAGCAGTCAGTGATCTCCTCTTATTCGCCAAGTAGGCTGTGACGTTTTATCTAGCTCGTTTTTCATAGGCAAACGTCACGCTGACGTCACGATGTTTTTATCAAGAAACGTTCTAATGTAATTCATTTCCAGTAGCGATTGTAATTTGCGATTGCCTGTTTCACTTGAATTCCTGCCTAAAGCTTGTATTTTGAGAAATGAAAATTTATTCAAATAATGATTAGACCAGTGAGCTAACTCCGTGGATCCCAAAACACCGCGGACAAAATTAGTCTAATTTGTTCCCAGTTTGCCATGGGAGAAAAGGCTCTACTACAGTAGTTCCCAATCTTTTTTACTATGCCAACCTTCCAGCATTGTGAAAAAAAAAGAAGTTATTAAAGCCCACTAACCAAATATACAAGTAAAATTATTAATGAAAAATAGCGGTGGTAGCCCCAGGAATTTCCTGACGAGGGGAGGGGGAAGGCAGCTTGCTCGACAGAGGGCATGCATAGCTACAATTGTTGAATTTTCATGTTCCCCTCTGATCCAATCTTTCTGTTTTATGCAGAAAACCACAAAAAATCAAAACAATAAAAACATTTATGAAAATGTTCTTGTGATGAAAGCAGGGATTTCGCGAAGTTCTTAAACTGGGTTAAGAATGTAGAATGGGTGCGAGTTTGACTCCCTGCTCCCCCTTTTCTCAGTTTGTTTTCAAACTCATATATTAATAACATTTTCCTGAAAGCGAGTGAGAGAGAGAGAGAGTAAAGCGCTGCGTCGTTTAAAATCGTCAGAAAACTGCTGATAAAGTTTGAAAAACTTTTAATTCGTCAGCACACACACATCACAACCCAACCACCACCACCACCACCACCACCATTAGTGGATTTATAGATCTAGGGGCCTGTTGCAATGCCTTTCTGATGGCATGAACACATGAACAGAATTGCATAAAATATTCTTTCTTTGAATTCCTCGTCGGGTCCCCAGTGTCGTGGAGACCCTCGAGATTACAACAGTTGCGACATTTTCGTAAATCCGCCACGGACGCATTCTGTCGGGGCCTTAGTTTTTGATTAGTCTGTCCCATATCCGCTTGTCAGTCCTGGGTTTTACACTGAGTTTAAATTAGGTCTTTAAGTAAAATCTGTTCTTATCCCATTTTCTGATTCAGACGAAAGAAAAAAGATTCGCCATAAACATACATAAACATTTATAAGCACACTTCGCAATTCTAAATATCCCAAAAGACTAGAAATATAATTAAAAACAAGCAAGTATAGTTAAGAAATCCTGCCAGGATTGCCCTTAACTTACATTTTTGGAAAAGCAGAAATTATTAATTGCCGCAAAAAACTTTTAATTTTTCCAAATGATAAAATACACTCATGACTTCGAAAATGCAACATTAAGACGGAGACGGAGTGGCTGGAAAGTCATGTACCTCGGCATGAGAGACAGATAGCTGCAGAGAATAAGTGAGCTGTATTTCAAAATAATAATTATAATTCAGAGCGAGAATAGTGGCTGCTCAGTAGGTAGTAGAACCACCTTGGACTGCGATCCACAAAGCAAATCGTCTCGATACAGAGTCAATGAGACTGCAGATGGCGAAATGATGAATGGCTCCATATTCTCAAACCAGAAGTTCCCAAACATTTTTGTTCCGTGGACCCCTTGCCGAGTTTTTCCGTTTCTCGTGGAACCCCATCCTAGTGTGTCGTTCCACAACTAGTCAAACACTGTAGTAATAGAAATCAAGCATTCTAAAACCGCGAATTATATGGTTAAGTTCCATTATAGATGCTCTAAAACAACCAAATGAAAGTAAGAAACATTGAAATATAAAGTTTGATGAATCAGAAATTTACCCAACAGTATGAGAGCTCTTTTATTATTGATTTTTTAAACAATCAAAAACTTCTCTAATGACTTCTCAAACTTTGTAAAAGATTCATTTTGATGGTTTAACTGCAGAGTAAAACATTTTAAATTTAAATTAAAAGAAAACAAATGAAGAGAAAAACGTTACCCTTTTATTTATACCTTCATAATAATAGTGGCACAAAACTTAAATCAGCTAATATTCTTATATAGAATAGGCGTACAAGGGAAAAAAGGAAGACTGTTTTTAATGAGAGAGGTAAACTTGGACCATCGGCAGCAAATTTTTAATATTTGGCCTTTGATTTGTGAAACATAACTTTAAATATCCCCGCATATGCAGGCTGTTGCTCAGATATTTTGCTACTAAATGACCCTGGCTTATGGACCCCCATTTGCGTCATGTGGACCCCCAACTTTTTCTTTCTTCTATACGGACCCTTCGCAAACTCCGGGGGACCCCTGGGGGTCCCTGTGGACCACTTTGGGAACCACTACTCTAAACCATTTGGCACAACTTTTGCCTTCTGAATTTGGAGGTGGAAGGGTTTGTAAATAGCGTTCAATCGCATCCCAAAAGAGTTCGATTGATGAAAGTTCAGGAGCAACTGAGGCCAGCGAAAAAAATCATCTGTTTATCTTGTAGAGCACGTTGGATAATGTGAGCAGTGTGCGGTCGGGCATTATCTTGCTGGTAAAGGTTATTGGTCACAAGGGTGGATCGAAAGAAACGAAATTTGGAATCTTAGTTTAGAATATCTGCCAAAGCTATGTGTGTGTGTGTGGGGGGGGGGGGGGGGAATGAGACATGTATAAAGTATTTTCAAGTTTGAACAAGCTGAGGGGACTAAGGCTTGAATGTCTCCAAAAATAGTAAGAAGCAGTTAATTTTCCAAAATTTTTATGAAAATACTAATGTTCAAAATTTTTGTTCTAATACCATTCAACTGCTTTCTTTTCGCTCTTTTCATAAATGTTAAAAATTATTTACATTCTTGCAGTTTTGGGTTCACACATAAGCCATAAAATTTCGCGAAATGAACCAAAAATTGATTCTTTTAGAGCTCTTTCTAGACATTGCAAAAATTCTCCTTTTAAAGCCTCTTTATTTGTTTGCAATGATTGAATGAGCAAAATTCAGCTTTTAGTTGGAAACGCAATTATAATTCGTTACATTAACCGCTCAGAACGCACCGCAAGGGGGTTACTGCTGGAAATGCCATTCTGCCCTTTCCATCCCCCCAGCCATGCTATTTGCCTATTTGCAAAAAAATTTATATTTATACAATAACTATTTGATTTTAAACAGGTTTCTCATGCTAAATCAAGTTTGAAGATGGACATATGACTCAGTTTTGGGATTGATGAATGCGTATGAAGTTTTTCATTTATATTCATATCTTGTCGCTTTTTGTTTTTGAAAAGTCACTTGTTATTAGCATTGCAAAGACTCGATCAGAAGATATCGAAGCTTTGAAAACTGATGTAAAAGACGAGATATTGTTAAAAATGTGTGTTGTTAAAGTATATTTGATAGATATTGTCATTGCAACACAGAAATAAAAAAGTGACCCTGATCTCATTGTCAAAAATCCAAGACCTATCAGTCATTAGCGTTCGTTAATTGGCATGATAGCTAAAATTCCTAAATAATGGCTAAAAACTCGGAATCGCTTATTTCATTTTTAATTGGCAGCATTTGAACTAATTTAATGATTACGCCAATCTGTAGAAAACAGTTATTTTTCAGAAGCCTCCAGTTCAGATGATACTAAGGCAGGGATTCAAGTGAAACAGGCAATCGCAAATTACAATCGCGACTGGAAATGAATTACATTAGAACGTTTCTTGATAAAAACATCGTGACGTCAGTGTGACGTTTGCTTATGAAAAAACGAGCTAGATAAAACGTCACAGCCTACTTGGCGAGTAAGAGGAGATCGCTGAGTGATTGTGAGCTCTTATTGGCTCCACCCGTAGTGACGTCATGCCAATTTAAGTTGATGATAATGTAATTCACTTCCAGTAGCGATTGCAATTCGAAGCGATCGCAGTGCTGTTTCACTTGAATCCCTGCCTAACTCTTTGAAGTAGCTGTACAACACATTGTACACATCTTTTTATGACTATCCTTGCCTCTCTCTCTCAAGTTTGTGAAAATTGCAACACCATGAAATACTTACGCGGGAAAGCTAAAATTTTCAGCAAATGCAAAGTTAGACACGATATGCAAATGCTTAGAATTTCAGAACCGCAACGCATGCGGACGCTGAGCAGCGCCCTCTGAAAGGAAGATTTGTCCGAATATAATTCAACTTCGCAGAGATGGCTTATGACTCCTCCTTTTTTCAGGATTGTCCATTTTTAGGAAGAGGTGATAAGCAGATGAAAATTGAGGAATGGGATTCACAATTGCGGCATTGGTTATAAAGCTTGAATACGTTGCTTACCTTTAATTGGTCTCCCAATTTGAGAAATTAGCCAAAGAGGAAAATATTTAAATTTTTGCACAATCGAGAAAGATTTCTCATTGGATACGAGAAAGTAGGTGAGTCTTGGTTTTATATCTTTCCGCAGCCATTGGCCATTGACTGCAACGCCTCCAACTGTTCATTTAAATTTAAAAACAAAATGGTAACATAAGGGTTGTAATAAAGAAAGCAAAGACTTGTTTTCACTTCCTCGCCAAATGCAGTTGGGAATCTCTCGAAGAATTATTTAATATGTCATAAACTTATCACTTCGCCAAAATGTCGCTAAACTTGCAAATATGACACACTGGAGTTTCTTCCTTCTCTACCTATTTTAAGGAATGGACTCGTTTTCTCATTTGATTGACACCGGCCATCTTGTTGCGGTTGAATTATAAATAGACGGCTGCAGCAAGGCGTGTATTGTTATTTGTGGTTATCTGCTAATGATAAACGTTAGTTCAGACGTTACTTATGCCTGTTCGACGAACAAGAGCGAGATTTCAACAACTTAGGAACTTTGAACGGGGAGGATCATCGGCCTTCGTGAAGCTGGATTGTCTAATCGTGAAGAAACCGCGCGTGTGTGCTTAACAGCAGCACAGTGATGCGTGTTTGAGAGCAGTGGACGGACGAGTGCCGGACAACTCGGAAATCCGGTAGTGGACCCCGAAATGCGACGTCAGCGCGCGATGATAGACACCTAGTTTGTATGGTACTGACGGACCGTACAGCTTCTTCTAGACAACTGGCAGCACAGTGGTCAACAGTTACAGGTATTTCATTGCGTGCTTCATCAATTCGTAGGCATCTGCTGCAGCGTGGACTTCGCTAAAGGGCTCCTTTATACAGGATCCCCCTCACGCTAAACCATCCCCTCCGGTGGCTACAAGGGGCAATCAGCAAAAGGACTGGCATACTTATTGGCAGTATATTGTGTTTTCTGACGAATCCCGCTTTAACTTGTGGCCCATGACTGCCGCATTCGCATCCGACTCTATGCCGGTGAACGCCACCTTCCAGAATGCATTATCGAACGCCACAGTTGACGAACACCCGGAGTTAGGGCGCTTTTCCACTTGACGACACGACAACGACGAAAGTCGGACGGTAATACTGCAACGATAAGTACGGTGTCGTGTCGTCTATAGCACTGCTTTTCCATTCAAACGATATCGTTTCTCCGAACGGGTCATTTTCCACCGCATTTCATTTCGAAACAGCACTGTGTTCGCACCTATATTATTATGGCTGCTTAATTTAACAGATTACAACTACTAGATTTGCTTTACCTCCGGAGAAAAAGAAAACAAATTAAGAAACGGTATTGGGTGCACGATATTTTTAAAGAAAGGTACATTGTAGGCGAGTTTTATACACTTTTCATGAAATTGCAAAAAAATTTTAGGTGATTTTAAACATTTTTACTAAATTTACAAAGAATAGTAAAAAGTTAAAATCTGGACAAGGTTATTTAACACAAGTAGTTTAATCTAAAGTGTATAGTATATTTTTATAGTTACGAGCAATGCTCTTTGAACTTACCTGTCTCTTTTTTTTCTGTAGAAGATTTGCCGTCATATTCCTCATCTAAAAATCTAAAAACTTCTTCCAAGGCTTTATCCCAGTGTATTTTTTTTTGAATAAAATATTTCGCTTATCCCATAGACACGGTTGCTGCTCAATTAATTCCCACAAAACATTCACGTCAAACTTGAATGCCATGACTACTGTGTTCCTTATCGAAGAAAGTTCAGAATGAAAATTTAATATTTTTTGAAGCATTAAAAATCGTCTGCGCTACAATTAATGAAACATTAGTATAAAATAAAATGATTAAAATCTTTTATTGCTACATATTTTATCAATCGTCTGCAAATTGAAACTTAGATTAATTAATGCAAAGATGTCGAATTTAAACGCCATTGCTATATTTCGAAGAAAGTAAACAGATGGATGAATATCGTCCCGATTTTAAAGGCGAGACGGATGCCATCCGACACGAATGGGACGACAAACGACAGCGTTCGATCGGAGACGGCACAATCGTCCTGGAATCGGGAGATGGAAAAGCGCATAGCATATTTTAATGCATTTTGCGTGCTCCAATGTCGGATGACGACAATCGCTTACGATTTATCGTTGCCGTGTCGGTAAGTGGAAAAGCGCCCTTATGGTCTGTGATGCCATAGCATATCATGGACAATCTCAATTGCTACGAATTGTGGGTAACCTGAGCAGCAACCGGTATATCAGAGAAGTTCTACAGCTCCAAGCTGTCCCCTTCCTTCAAGGCTTGCCTGGCGCTGTATTTCACGGGACAATTCCCGCCCTCATATCGCTAGGACTGTTCAACCCTTCCTTGCATCGCAGCAGGTACAGCTTCTTCCTTGTCTAGCGTATTCTCCGGATATGTCGCCGATTAAACATGTCTGGGATTTCGTTGATCAGCGTGTCGCTCGTGACCCTCGTCATATTGCTTCTACAGACAAACTTTGGGGACTCATAGAAACAGTATGGGATGCTCTTGATCAGTCAGACATTACAATTTTTTTTGATTTTACGCCATGTCGCGCAGCAGCACTTATTGCAGCACGTGATGGTTAAACAAAATGCTAATTTCAATCTACTTATATTAAAAACTGAGTATCTTTCTATCTTTCTTTCTATCTTTCTTTCTATTTTTCCTTCTATCTTTCTTTCTATGTCACGCTTCTTTCTCTTGAACGCCAATAAACTGAAAGTCGAACCAGGTAGGGGAGAGTGGTAATGAATGGGCCACTTTTTGGTTCTGAATTTTTGTAATTTTTTCTAACACTTTGTTTTAACTCTAAATTGGTGTTTTAGTTACTTTACTTATCTGGCTATCTAAAAAAGTCATAAAAGTTGGATTAGCACCTGTCTATAATGAATTATAATAGAAAATAAAAATTTTGAAATTTGGTCCATTCAACCCCACCTATGGGGTTGAATGGGCCATCGAAGGTAATGAATGAGCCACTAAATGAATTCAATGAAAACATGTGGATTTAATCTTTTATTTGCTGAATATGACAAAATAAATGTGGCACTTGACATGATGATACAAAATCATACTGATTTAAAATTATATAAACATCAAAACTGACGCAATTAAAATAAAACTGATGCATACCAATTGTAGCAGAAAAATGACTAAAAAATAAGATTGTGAGAAATAAATAACATCAAATATATATGAAAAAATAACAGATAATACACACTATGCTTTAACAAAATTTATATATTTCAAAAATAATATTAAAAATCACTTTCAAAAACTTCATCTTCATTTTCAAACTTGCCAAAATTCAAAAAAAATTTTTTAAATTTACTAGACTTTGGGAATAAGAAATATCTAACTTAAGCTACCAAGAAAGAAAATGAAATTGTACTGTGAGGAATATAATCTGAAGGAGAGAGGGGGGCTTTTTCAAGCCACTCACTGCGACCAGAGGTCTATTGTACTATAGGAATATAATATAGATCTGCAAATTATATTTAGAAGTTACTACAAGCCTATTTTGACGGCAGTAATCTTAATCTATCTATGACAGTCAGTTGTGTTTCATATTAATGCGAAAATCCAAAGAAAAGGAAGAAAAGCAATATTTAGGTGGCCCATTCATTACCATGACATAGTGGCCCATTCAGCCCCACCTATACTTTTGGAATACATTTAGGTTTTTTGAGTACATTGAATTTAGATAATATCAAAATACATCTTAAGATTAGTTTATAGATATGGAAAGACTAGCTTATACATATGTATGCAGTGAAATACTTGGTACATTTTAGCTAGGAAATGTTTTACTAAAAAGGGAAAAACTTACTTTTCAGTCAGATTCTTGACCATGCCACTCTAGTTTGAAAATGGCTCAGCGCAAACGAATGAAAATTGGATGAGTTTAGTAGAACAAATAGCTACATCTATTGGTGGCATCAAAAAAAAATTCATGCAAATACTTTTTCCTATTTTGTTAGTGGCCCATTCATCACCATGGCCCATTCATTACCACTCTCCCCTACCGATAGATAGGTAATTTTTCAGGCTTCATTAGTTTCAATCTATATAATTATACGATTTTAATTAACGAAGATATCAATTAATAAGTAGTCAAATTTAAAGCGATTAAGCCTAATAAATGATTAAATATGAAATCCATTGTTGAAACGTAGTTGCTATGAAACAGTGATAACAATGATAATGAGAATTTTGAATAAAGGCTTAACTAAATCAAACACGAAACTCATAAGCGGACCACTTACGTAGTATTTTTATCGCTAGCTACTTGTAATATTTTGAAACATTCATTTGTTGAAAAGCTATCTACTTATATTAAAAACTGAGTATCTATGTCTGCTTTTTTCCTTTGAGCGAGCTGAACTTACTAAAACTTTCCTCACCATCTTGAAGGCACGAAGCGTCTCAATAATTCGAATGATTTTTTTTACATAGGAAAAAAGTAAAGGCGTGAAGCGCCTGTTAGCGAGCCGCCTTGTCGGGGAGTAGTTTCTTGGCATTTTCCTCACTACTTTCAGGGCACGGAGTGCCCGTGCAACGCCGGGCCACGTGCGTGGTACGTCTTGAAATCGAATGAACATTAAATTATATCAAATAATATAACTTCAGAATGAGGTAAAAGTTAGAGAAGGGGGACGTTATGCATCAACATGCCGCAGGAAGCTAATCTAGCTGCCCTGGCAGCTAGTAAGTTTCTATTGTTTGTCGGCTTTGACAATTTAATTATTTAGTTGCACTACTATCCACTCAACTGTGTATTAAATTTCATTCATTATGACGACTCCTTCATGGTGTTGCAATTTTCACAAACATGAGTTTTTATATACATATATGAGAAAGAGAGAGAGAAGTTTTCGATTAACTTTATTTTAAAGATGTAATGAATTTTAAGAGCATTTTTTCTTCTCAATTTTTGTTTTTGTTTCAATTGATCATTAGTCTCACATTCCTACATATTTTCTTTCAAATACAGCTATACTGCTCAGATAATTTTTAATTTTTCTTGTTTTGTTTTTTTCATATCTTTACTTTTTTCAACGTCAAAAAGTATTTAATCCGCATTAGTATTTCACTTGACTAGTTCCACTTCTTTCATTCTCTCTCTCACAATTTCTTCACTTGTCAAAAAAAATTACTGAAATCGCTTTTAGGTGAATCAGTGCAAGAAAAATTCCAACTGTGTCATCATTTATTTATATTCTTTATTCTTTGTTATAAAAAAAAGAGAATTTCTCTGGGTTTTTCTTGCTTTGAGAAGACAGAAAATTCTGAAATCTTTCAATGCAATAAATTGGAGAGAAAGCTATTATTTCCGAAAAAAATGATTAGAAGTTATGCCAATCAAAAAGAGTTAAGTACATTTTTTTATAACAAATATTTTCTTGATTTTATGCATCAGCTTTTTATAAGAATTGCTGACGATTGCTATAAAAACAAACGATCAAGTGTTTTTTTTTTTGAAAGAATAATATAAGCAAAATTTAGAGCGTGAAAAAAGGAATCAGAGATTGTAGTCTGGTTGTGAAATGGCTTGTGATTTTTCTTTGAACGCTCTTTTCTTTTCATTACGAATTTGCATACTCTATACTTGATTACTCCGTGTTTCTGAAAGTTATGAATTTTCATAATTTTAATTAAATTTTCAAATTATATATTTATTCAACAAAATATCATGCAGGCAGAACACTGATAAACAGTAAATACGTACATGATCGTCCAGTCAAATTAGTTGTTGATTCTAACACACACACGGTAAATTCACTAGAAAGGTGCAACTTCTTGTCTATAGAAGCCTTAGAGAAGCATTTTACATTTCTTTTAAAATAAAAATTTAGTTGTCACCTTCTAAAGCGCAAAATGACAGGTAAGTATTCAATACTACTAAACAGTATTTATTTATGTGGAGGCCTAATATTAGTATTAAAATGTCATTAAGGTCCACTGTCCCTATTGATAATTTACGCTACGAAAAAAAAAGTTTTTATATGTAATATGAGCTTTCGTTTTACGAGTTTTGCCTTTGTTTAGAAATGTTTCCACTACTATTAAAAATAGTGCGAGTAATTATATTTTACCATTAAAAATAATTATTTCAAAAAGTATGAATTAAATTTTAACTAATATTTATTTTAAAGTGCAACAAAACTTACCGTTGAAAAATAATTAAACGTAACTCTGAGAAAATTATAAAATTATTGCAATAGAATCCTTAATACTTATCGTTCATAACATCTAAAAACAAATGAGCTCCCAAGGAAAAATTATTCTATTCAAGTTAATGAAAAATATAGGAAGACAGTTTTATGAATTAAAATAATTTAAGCAGACCAAAACACTACTTAATTTTCACGTATGTAATTATTTTTTTTCAAACTTTAAGAAAGCATTCTAATATCTGTTCTGCAAAAGAATTTAATGGTTTAGAATAATTTAGAAAGCAACAATTTTTTTGCGAAATTCAGCATCATTAAAATGATTCATAAATATTACGTTACAAGGAAAAAGAACAAATATTTCTTTTCACTCTGATAGATACATTCTTTCTTAAAGT
>JAXGGA010009788.1:0-49845 GCA_038373865.1 Uloborus plumipes
GCACGAAAGTAATAACTGTAAAATATTTCTCACTACTTTCACTAAGATTCATTTTTGAATTAAAAACTTTTTATAATTTCTAAAAAAGAAATATAGTGTGAAATAGAATGCTAAATTATTTAGGAAACATCATTGATGAGTACAACTTTTTTTGTTGTATTTTTGCTCATTTTCATGCTTTTTTTTCTTTACCTGACTTGTTTTGCAAGCAATTAAAGTCCATTGCGTATAAGTAAACCGCAGTCTTTAGCACATGTTGAAACTTTGCCATAGTTTTGATTATCTCCAAAATGTTATCAGCATAAAACCTATTGAGCTAAAATATTAGGCTCTCTCTCACCCCTCTTCCTTTATTTTTTTAGTTTGTCTCCCCTTCAGAAAAACCACATTTAAAACCAGAACTATTTGCTTTGCTTATATATGTATATATATATACTAGCCGGGTACCCGGCCCTGCCCGGGTTTCGGCCGGGTATAGTGTTTTAGTGACACTCGTTCATGAATTTTTCAACATTAAAGTGCATATCTATACACACAATGGCTACTTCTGTAAACAATGGCAATTTTTTCTGACTGGACAAACTAAAAAACTGTATTACACACCTTAAATACAAATGCAAGCTACAAATAATGTTTAGTTAAATAGAAAATGTTATAAGCTTAGTACAGAGTGCGGCGGAGAAACTTGCAGACTTGAAAAGTCAACTAAGGGAAAAGTACATCATGTATCAGTTTACTACCTTTATAAGATATGGTACCCAATCTGAATTTTATATTAGTTAGATTTAAAAACTACATCGGGAAGAATGACGGCCCCTGTTAATGATGCACTCATGTACCCTAGATTTGTTGCACTCTTTCGAGCATATCGACTGATGGGATGTTGGCGATAGCAAGCCGGATGTTGTTCTCCAGGCATTGCAGGGTCCGGGGCTTGTTGTTGTAAACGATCGATTTGAGATACCCCCATAAAAAGTAGTCACAGATTGTCAAATCGGAAGAGCAGGCCGGCCACGGTACGTCAAGGTTTCAAGGAGACATTATCACTCAACTGGTGAACCACAGCAAGTTTGTAGGGATGAAACTGGAGTTTGTTGTGAAGAATTCGTCTCAGTGCCCAATCAAAAATCCCCAAAGCAGCAGCATGTTTACGCTCCGAACGCCTGGGAGAGTGCAAAAACGACTCCCTCACTTTTTCGACGTTTTCTAGGGTTCTGGAAATCCGTTGACCTCCTGGGCCTCTGTTTGCCACACTCTCACTTTCTCTGAATGTTTTCACCCACAAAACAGTTGATTCCCAGCCAGGAATGGGAACAACGGGCCGAATTTTGAACCGAGTTCGGAAGGCACGTTGAGTGGCGACCACCGAAAGATTATTTGAAAAGTAAGATTTGGCGGCGAAGGCTCGTTGCTACTTTGTCCAATGCATGGCTACAACTAAACTATGAGATAACAAAACTTCAGGACCCTTTCTTTAAAATGAGACTCTTCCCACTCCTTGCTAATTAGCATCCAATTAAAATCAGCAAGTTTCTCTGTTGCACCCTGTAAAATCTATCGCACTGGAGTCAAGTATTTCCAAACATTACACGTAAAATAAGTCCGATCATTAGTTTATATCCTTGTGATTACATTGGTGAAAACATCTTATGTACCGAACTTAGAAATTTTTTGACTTTAAACATTTTCTGTTCTCTAACTGTTGCCAAAATCAATTATCTTTTTATTTAGTCTCGTTAGCGATTATTGGCACAGATGAATCTAAAAATCCTAAGAAAGCAATAAATTTCACACTTACTCCAGAGAAGCCTTGGCTCACATTTTCATTATGATCACCATTAATATTGTTGTTACCAGGCAACAAATTTTTGCAACAATGGACTGAAAATTGAATCATTTAATGGGGAAACTATATAAAATTTACTATTTTCCATAATAACTTTTTAAAACTAAGCTTTTTAGAAATAAATTATAGCTTATCCTGCTCCCTGTTACTGCAGCTATCTACGGTGAAAAAATGGTTTAAATCGGTCCAGTAGTTTTGAAGTTTACCCCGGACATACGCATACAAAAGTAGTCTTTTATGTATATAGATAATCAAATTTTCCCTTAAAATTGATTGTTGGAGAAAAATCCTTGATTTTTTTCTATGTAACAACTGATTTACTTATAATTGTTTTACAATTGAATTTGTATGACTTAACTGAATTAAAAACATATGTTGTATGACATTGTAATTTTTCAAGCAAAAATGTAGGTATTATTAAATGTTTCTAAAAAAAGGGTGCTAAAAATTCTTTTTACAAAAATAGAATGTCTGTTGTACATAAATAGAATGTTGAATGTCATAAAAAAAAAGTTGACCTCATGTTTCAAAACAACTCTTTTTTCTTTTCAAATTCTTCCTTTTGAATCAATACATACTCGTCAAAATAATCTACAATCTACATTTGTCAAATTTTAAATTCAGAGCTTCTATAACTTAATTTTGTTACGCTATAACTTAATTTTGTTACGATCTATTTGTGTTTACAGAACTGCAAGCTGTTTTGTCTAACGTAACTTCAATAGACATTAACTTAAAAATTATTTCAAGTTTGAGTCCCTGAATGTATGTATGTCATTAAACGAGCGCTTCATAATTCATTCTCTTCATTCCAAAACTGAAAAAAAAAGTTTTTCATACGCTTTAATTAGTTTTACTTGTGGGTTTGTCAGTATGTAAGTAACTCTGAATAAAGCTAAAATTCACGTTCTTTACAAACATAAAGGTAATATCTTTAATATTGTTATATATTAATACTAAAGGTTAATATTATTACACGTTGATGTGTTCAAGTGTTTCAGTTGTTTGTATATAACTCTGAATAAAAAAAATTCACTTTCTTTGCAAATATAGAAGTAATATATTTAGTACTATTATTAATACTAAAGGCTGAAATATGTTATATAAACTATATTACTATATTACATGTTGATGCATTATAAGTGCATCTAAAAGCGTATTTTTTAGTTTTTGAAATTAATTTAACGATTTGCAATACACCGCCAACTCGGCTATTTCGATCCATGGACAGCTGTTTCGACCTTATTATGCACTCATCAGCATGGAATACGAAAGTAGTCGAGTTGGAGGCAAAAATTCTCTTATAAAGCAAAGGGAGCCAAAAAAGGTCGCAGGCTGGTGTTCTAATTTCACATTAGCTACCAGTTTTTTTGGCTCTCTTTGCTTTATAACATAATGTTTGCCTCCAACTCGACTACTTTCGTATTCCGTGCTAATGATCGAAACAGCTGTCAATGGATCGAAATAGCCGAGTTGGCGGTGTATTGCATGTTTCTGCCGTAGCCCTTGCTTAAGGGCGGTTACTCACTGCTTTATAATTTAAAGATTGTTTTAGTTCTACTCTTTTTTTTTGTAGGTTTTATAATTCTCTTAAAATGTTTATTTTATTTCCTTTAGGTAATCATTGAATATGGAAATAAAGCTGGTTTTCTTTCTGTCCTAGATGCAAGAGATTATATTTTACAGGTAAAAAAAATCAGTCTTCATTGCAAAATTTAGACATTTTTTCATTTCAAGCGCAAAGGTATTTATTCAATTCTTATCAATACACAGTGGCGGATTTACCAGTTTTAGGGCCTGTTACAATGTTCTTTTTGGGGGCCCCTTAGAGATGAACATAACTTGGTAAAATATTTTTAATACCTTTTTCTATCCTTCTTAGGGGCCCTTACAATTGCAACATGGCGAAGCCAACAATGTGTAGACAGAAAATTAAGATTTTTTCCTTTTTTGTTTTTCAGGTGGAAAACCACATGTCATCCCATTGCCCAACTTATAACTCTGGAGCTCATATCATTGCACCGGTAAATATACTTTTACTGAACATTTTCCATGTAATTCTAAGTAAGATCTATTTTTTGGTAAGAAATTGTAGTGTAAAAAGTTTAGGAGGATGATTGTAAATACTGTTGTCTCCGCTTAATCGGGAAACGGATAAACGAATAACCTGCTTATACGAATAAAAGTCTCGGAACCGAATATTCCTCTTGCCATAGACGCAATGTTAAAGATCCCTGCTTAATCAAATACCCCGTAATCGAATAATATTTCTTGGAACCGACAGTATTTGTTTGAGCGAGGCCGACAGTAATCCTAAATATAGTTTAAAAAAACTAAAAAATACACTTTTAGAGTTAATCAAACTGAAAAGATTTTCAAAACTATTGAATATCCGCCAAGTTTACAAGCACTTATAATACATCCACATGTAATATAGTTTCGCCTTTAGTATCAATAATAGCATTAAATATATTGCTTTTATATTTGCAAAGATCGTGGATTTTATCTTTTATTTGGAGTTACATGCAAACAACTGAAACATTTATAATACATCAACATGTAATAATATAGTTTAGCCTTTAGCATTAATAATAGTGTTATATATATTACTTTTATATGTGTAAAGAACGTGAATTTTATCTTTTATTCAGATTTACATACATACCCACATATGAAACTAATAAAAGCGTATTAAAAAGAATTACAGTGAACTCTCACTTATACGCTGGCCCAAGGGACCAACAGAAAAAGGCGTATAACTGAGAAAAATGCATAAGCGAACAAGCCTATTTAAAGGTCTAAAGCGCAACATAAGTTCTGATGAGAGCATGAATAAGAATGCTTCTATAGAAGAAGAACATATTACTACGGTTTGGCAATTACTGTAACGTAACTACAATGATATAGAGAGAACAAAAAATTGTAGCGTACCTACTCACAAATTGTTCCCTTTAAAACGATACATAATAGATAGTTGTCCCTCTCCGTACTCTTGTTCATACGGAAAAAATGCCTTCCGTGAGCAATAAAAGCGAAAGATTAAAGAGGAAAGATAAGAAACGTGCTTATTTAAAAAAAAAAAAAAAAAATTACATTTTTTACATTTTTGCAAAAAATTCAGCGTATAAGTGAAATACTTATCTGTAGAGCGTTGCATAAACGAATGATATTATCATTATTATGCTATGGAATGTGCTGGGACCATTGAAAATCGTCGTATAAGTGAAAAAGGCCCAAAAATGAGGCGGTGTATAAGTGAGAGTTTACTGTATTTGACGTTTATATTAATATTTCTTTTTCGTCTTGAGAAATCATGCTTTGGTAATAGCACTTTTAATTCTGCCTGTGAAGTAAGGTATTGATTTATTGTAGGTAAAAGATTTTCAAAATATATATATTTTGTCCTTTTAAAATAACTATCCATATTTTATCAAAAACAAAATAGTCAATACCTTTATGAAAACTTGGTGGAGATTTGAGTTTCTGGCCTTCAATTTGCCTCCAAAAATACACGCTGAAAAACAGAAATATAGTTATAAGCTGCCAGGGCCTGATTAACACATGGTTCTACAGGTCTGTCAGCTCGATCACTAAAATAGGGAAAATATCATTCACCCACCACCTTGTTTGGAAACTGCTGCTTTGACAATGTGCAGTTTTTCTTGGTAAAAGGGCATCAAATTTTACCAGGACTTGAGTATTATCATGGCTTGGTTGAGCCCTGAATGCTGCAGTTTAACAACTTAATGGATCCTCGATTCCTTGGTGAGTTGTTAAAACAACTTAGAACATTTATAAATGATTTTTAAAAAGATAAGTGGTTTGTACATACCGTCGGTTCCAGGAAATATTATTCTACTAAGCGGGGTATTTGCTTAAGCAGGGATCTTTTATGTCATGAGTTCTGGGATATTTTATTCGCATAAGCGGGTTATTCGTTTATCCGTTACCTGATTAAGCAGGGATGACAGTACATTGAAAACTGTCAAATATGCTAGTTCATATTCAATTTTGCATTATATTATAATTTACTTTTCTTATGTGTCAATTTCTTTGTCACTGTGGGAATAAATATAAATTTTTATTCTATTTCCAGTGTACCCATGATTTTACTTGTCCGAGGTTTGAAGCCGCTGATAATACTTGTGGCTTTATCGTACCATATCAGACCCTTTTTCCTGACAGGGTAAGATTTGACGTATCTTTCATAATACTGCTCGAATCACTTAGAATTCTTACTTGGTAATACACTAACTCTTTTTAGTGTGAGGTCAACAAGCGGAAACTGCGGTACAATCTAATTTATGTAGGCTAACTGGGATCATAAGCAATCTGTAACATCCAAAATTTGCAGATTTAGGTTAATAAGGCAAACTAAATCTGTAAATAAGCACCTACCTTTGAGTATAGCAATAAACAAAATGCTTTGTGATAAAATTACATAGAATTGTTTTGTCCTAACACCCCATAATTAGGCTAGCTGCAGTGGTGTTAAATTTACGCCCCTTGTCTGACATTACATGGTATTATTTGGATTACTATAATTTATTCTACGACCTATGCAGGAGTTATGCATTTAATCAAAATAAAAGACAAATAACAGACATGTGACCCAAAAAGAATGAAAAATACTGAGAATACGTCGCTGTGTAAGCAAATACAAAATTGTTGATAGATTATACTACACCTGCAATTTCAAACATGGACTTTTGGTTCTATATAGCCAGCTATTTTAATTGGATGCATGAAATTAATTGGAAGGTGGTAAATTTAACTTGTCATGTCCATTCTCTTTGTTCTGCACTCAGTATTTCACTATTTCATAAAATACTGAAAAATTACACATCTGAAATAATTTGTATACTTATAGTTCTGTTCTTGCTATCATAATTTTAAATTATTATTTACGTAAATAAAGCATTTTCAAAAAATGCTACAGATTTGATCGAGATAAACGTTGTTAATCATATTTGTTTTTTAAATAAATGTCGGATTTTTTTCTTTCTAGTATTCACCGCTTGACAAAAAAGACTGGATTTCATATGTAGTGTTAAGAAAAGGAAAGAGACCTAAAGGTTAGATAATCTTGTGTAATTGATGACTTCTTGGTAGAGTAGAATAGGGATACATTGATGAGATAATGGATTTATCGCTATTAGAAACAAAAGTATTTTATAGTTGGCGACATTTTACAAAGATATGTCAACCCCATATTCTCTGCTAAGTTTGGCTAGAGTTGCATTGAAACTACTTAGTTGGTGATACCATACATTATTTTACCTTGTGAAATTTTGAATAAATAGTGCTGGCTTAATATGATTAAAAGTTTCATTAAAATACAACAAAGTTCTGCCAATTAAATGAAGCTACCTTAAAATGTAAAATAACCCACCAAATAAATGTATCAGGGCATTAATAAACTTGAAGTTTCACTGAAATGTGAAATTAAAGCTTTAAGGAGCGAAGATGCAAACAATGTTCTAGTTGTTGCCAACTTGGAAAATAAACAAGTCTCAAAGCGCCAACACATCCGTATTCTACTCTTACCAACTTTTGATTCACTTGCAGTTCCTTATGTGTTTCTAAAAGAAATTTAATGTGAGTCACTCAGAAGTAAATTCATTTTAGACTACTTTTTAAGTTTTTGATTTTTGTAAATTTTAATAGAATAAATAATAATGTTTTCAGTTGTTAACTCATAACAAACATTAAAAATACCATTATAAATTTTTTGTGCAGTTAAAGGTGCATAATACAGTACATACATTATGTGTTATATGAATCAGTGTTGTGAAAGTAGTAAGCCCTTCACAGACCAAAGTGATTTATTCCCTTGATATATTTAAAATAACTTTCTTTGAAAAGCAGACTTAAGACAGTATGATATAAATTTTATTGTATTATACAAACCTTTATTTGTATGTTACATAAATAAGATCACAAATTATCCACTAGATATATACTATGCATTAAAAATATTTCTTCTTCTGAATTTAACCATATTAGCCTAGTCACACTAAGGTAAGAGTGACTCAAACGTGGAAATTTGCACTTGTTTTAAAATGTCAGAAATAGCAATATAATTCATATGAAATTACTCATTAGAATAATGACAACCTTTCTTAGATGTTAAAAAAAAAGTTAAAAAAAATATGCGATAAAAGCAATCTTGTATATTTTGTTGAATTAAGATGTGCAATAAACGAAGCGAAGAGTCGCTGGTTTTATTTGTCGAATGCAACTTTGTTGAAAAGATTATGGAGCAGTTTGGTCGAATGTAATGTAATTTTCCTCAAGGTGAGCTTTGAAAAAATGGTTAAATTAGAATCAATTTTATCTCCTGTTATAATTAATGGTGGGAAATAGAACAAACATCTTCTTCTTCAGAAAAGAACTCTTTCCAACGACATATAATATTAGAGGTTGGGGGGATTTTTTTGCCCCCCGATTTGTTGAAGTGTGAAATTTATGCTTAAATAATTAATTTAAAAAAACCTAATTCGTAAGTAAGAAAAATGGCTCCAAGATGCAAATCTACGGGACTCAAATTAATTTTGTACCAAGTTTCAAGTCTGTAGGTGCTATGGATCCGCCTGGACAGAAGCCAGCCTCAAACATCCTTTCACAATATCTTTAAGCTTACCTTTTTTTAATATACAGAGATAATTTAAATATAAATTTTGCAAATGTGAAATTGAAGGATGTTTTTCATTAGCATCTCTTTAATGTTTTATATCATTTTAAAATTCAAAGTAAACAGTATAAAGTGGAAGTTACTAAAATTTTAAGGTGTGAATTTTTGTTGAATTAATTTTTAAAAAGCAAAACTAATTTGGAACTTTTTAATCATTCTGAAATATTCATGCCCATCAAACTAGACTTCCATATACAATGTATGGTTGATTGCTTGTATCATTTTTTATTTTGTTTCCATTTTTCATTTTATTTTAATTTCAGATGAAGATTCTTGGCCAAGGATAGTAAAACCTATATTGGCACGAGCAAAACATGTGTATTGCCGCATGTGTTGCAGTGATGGAAAATTACATGAAGTTGTAGTAACAAAAGCAAGGCATGGGAGGTAAAGCACAATCTTGTACGGTATTCATTAATAGATTTTTTTTTTGCTATCATTGATTTTTTTCATGGAACACTTTTTATGCTTGAGAAATAATGAAACATTTTATTTACTTAACTCCTTTTCTGTGCCACTTGAGCCCAATTAATGACATGTGACAAATATAATGTCCAAAACTTTTGGCACAAAGTTTCAAGCGGGGTTACATTGGCTACTAACTGTTCGCAGACCAAGTGCATTCCCTGAAACCGGCAATCATTCTTTCATGTGGCAACGCAAAACACGTAAGCCATTGCCACAATAACTTTGAAGCCCAGTTTCCTCACAAAATGGTGACACCTTGGCTCTCTTCTATTTCGAAACTGCACTTCACTTCATACACTGTAGGGCCCCCGTACCTACCACAACTCGTGGTTTAACCGGGATAGAGCCCTGAAGAGCGCTGTGTTCTTTTTGAACCAGAACCAAGAGTCAAGCAGACCCTTGGCTCAGCACCCCCAGAGGTACCGTTTCACTTGGCGGACTTTGTGACCACGACATTTTTAACGTCCCCCAGCCACCATTAATCAGAACGGTGGATCTTTGATCGGCTGAGATCGAACCTGGGTCCCTCCGGTCACAAGTCCGACGCCTTACCGATCGGGCTGCCAAAAGAGTACTCTGGGGATCTCTTACATGCCGCATAATCACACACATGGATGCTGTCAATTTTCTGCATCTTGAAAAATCCACTAACTGGAGTCTGGTTTGATCATGTACCTTTGAGTGTGAAAGGCAAGCTTCTTAACCAGTACAGCACTTAGTCGACCAAAATTTCAAAGTAGTATTGATTAATTTTGTTGCAATAAACTTGCAAATTGATTCCAGCATCACCCATTTTGAAGGTTTTAATTGCTTTAATTCCGCTCAAATAAAATTGCCAAGCTATTAACGTAAGTATTAGAGATGGGGAGCAAAGCTTCGGTCTTGCCTAATCATGAGCCATGAATTGGTCGATTACACCTATTGGCCTATAACAATTTATGTAATCAATTTTCTTTCTAGGATTATAGTTATTATATAAATTATTACATTTAAAGTCATGCATTATTGTACCTTATAAAAAAACATAATAGAAATTGATATATAGTTTGAAAGCTTTAGTGTAGAAACTATTCAGTAACTAACAATATATTCCATTTAATTTGAAAGTTGATAAGAAATAAATAAGTTTTGTTGCATAATATTTAGTTAGAACTTTATTTGTTTTAAAATGAAGTTATTAAAATATTGCATGAAACATTCTTCAAACATTTCTAGCTTTGAAACTAATGAAAACAATAGTATTATTTTCATTTTCCATTAAGGAAAATGGGCCAGTAATGAGCACCCTAAATGAATTTCTTTTTGGCTAATTTTATTTCAAAAAAATAGGTATGTTTTATTTCCAATGCATTTTTTCGTCAAAAAGATTTAACCTATTTCATAATCATTGATCATGGATGTTAACCATAACTCATAATCGTGCCAAGAATTATAAAAAAATAATTAAACATTTATTTAGTATTTAATTTTTCATAAATCAAACTATGAGTGGTGCATCATATTACTTGTACATTCTAGATAATTGAAGTTATATATGTATTTGCAGTTCGTCATTTTTACAAGGTAAAATGTTTACTGTGTTTATCATCTTTTTACATACAATTTGATCATTTATCAGACAATTTAAAAATGTACTTTTCCCCCCTTCATTTTCAGGATTTTTTTTTACTTTTTTTGACCTTATACCTAATAAGTATCTTAATTGGTGATATTAATTAAAAAATACATAATATGCAGAAAATGTTTTCGGAAATTAAGAATACTGAACGTTATGGAATATAATATGATGTTTTATGTATTTATTGTGCCTTCAATGCGTACAACAGTCCAAGCTGCGGCTAAAATCTTCGTTGTGCCATACTACCTAAAATTTTAGCTGCAATTGTATTCATATATATTCTGATCAGTAATTTTTTGTTTTAACTACTTAAAAAAAATATCAAATAAATTTGAATCACAATAAGCAATACAAATGCTAACTCATTATTTAACCAACGTGGAAAACTAGTAGTTTGAGAACTATATATATGTATATATAATTTTTTTTTTTCAAGCAGCTTAGTTATTATTTTTTACTTGAATTAAACAAGCAGTAAACACATTTAATTAAAACATATTTTATTAATATTTTTTTTTTTAACTTGAAAATAATTTATTGTATATTTATATCGATAGCATTTATTTGTAAATATTATGCTGCTGTTAGTTCCTTCCTAATTACAATAAAATCACTACATAGTCTGCATGTCCCAAAAATGAAGTCTTAAATTTAATAATGCAAAGAACTTTCATGTTTAGAGTGTGCGATTACTAACTTGGAAACAGGAATTAATGTTGGATAGAAGATTCGATTGGATAAACATCCAATTGAATCTTCATTAGATGTAATTTAGTAAGCATGCATTATAAGTTATATTACACAACTAGTGTTACATTCAATTACTATAATTTCTGATACGTTAAACTCAGTGGATAGAAAAAGTATTGAGATTAAAAACAATATAGATTTCTTATGTTCTCTTTTAGGAATGCATATCGATGTGCACGAAGCAGTCATTTAGGAGATCTTCTGCCAGCAGAAATTGTGCCTAAAACTGCAGACAATTGTTGAAGTTACATAGCTTATTGTTTTGTGATATATTTGAAGAACATGCATAATTTATACTCAACCAAGTATAACACCCTAAAGTTGTTTTTAATAAAAATATACATTTAGAAATTTATAAATGATTTTTTTTTTATACAGAATAGAAATAATTTTCACATGAGTATTTTCAATGTTTTGATCAGTTTGTATTACAGCGCTGAGTAAAAACATACAATTTATAAGTCATAAGATAGAAAAATATTTTCATCTCCTTAAGTTATGCTTAATTTTTTGAGTAAAAAGTAAGCTCTTTGATAAAAATGACTAGTTCATGCAATGAACTTTTAGAAAAGTTTGATGAACCATCCTGCAATTATTCTGAATCATCACTGTTTCCATAATCTTCTGCATTAACCAAGGATGCTAAAAAAAATGAATAAATAAAATATACAAACATTATCAAATTAATAAACTATAATTTTTAAATAACTTCTCCAATCTTTGTTTAACTACTTTTTCATAGGTTATTTTCTTTGCTTAACTTAGAAAAAAGAGAGAGAGAGAAAATGGACACAAGAACATTATGCATGTAAAATTAAACCTTAAAATACATATATACTTTTCAGTGATTTAAATTAATGGTCAAGTTAATTCTATGGATAAGCTCCCGCTTATCCGTAGAATAGGTAACAGGGTCAAAGCGGATAAGCAAATTCTGCGGATAATCTGCAAAATTGGTAAAAAGCAATAATAGTGTATGCAACAACATAAAATAGCACTATACTACACTGCAATCTTTCTTGACAACAACATCGTGACGTCAGCCTATGAAAAACGAGCTAGATAAAACGTCACAGCCTACTTGGCGAATTAGAGGGGATCGCCGACTGCCTGTGAACTCTTATTGGCTCCGCCCGTAGTGACGTTCAGTGTCAAGTTAAGTTGCTTCTAGTATAGCATACATTTAAACTATAGGTAGAAATACAAACAGTATCCAAACGATAAAAAAGGATTTCTCGTTATTGCAAAAGGATTACATGCAGATGCGAAAAAATTCGGGCAAACAAATGAACTGAAATAGATCAAACTAAGTCTTCAACAGAACAAGTTAAGTTGCAGCAAAAACATATAGGGAAGGGAAGGGGATTTTTTTTGAACAATGCTGTAAATTAGTAAGTAGTGTACATCAAATAATCACGTTTAAATTAGTAACGTCAATCTAAAAATCAGTAAATAGGTTGGATTTAAAAAAAAAAAAAACGTAGTTTTAATTGTTTCTAGTCAGGTTTCGATGACTTTGGTAGGGGGAGAGAAGAAATAGGAATATCTGAAAATATATTTTTCACTTGTTATGTTGAAATAGGTGCATTTGTCTATATTTAGTTAAACCTTGTTGAAAAAAGTTTTTTTTTTTGAAAGTTGGAAAAAGTACGGATAAACCACCTGAGGATAATCTGGAGGGTACTGCATTTAGTAGCTAAAATAAATATAATCTAGCATCTGAAAATGAAAAATATATTTGCAAAAATGTATAAAATTTTAAACACATTTTCACACGTAGCATTTTGTTATGTAACATCAAGGTAGGTAAGGAAAGTCATCAAATAAAATGCACACACGAACATATATACTCTGGCATGAAGATCACCAAGGGCTGGTTAGGTCATAACAGATGCAAGCAGTCAAGTTTCACATCATGCACCAAAGAGCTAAAATTGATAAAACAACCACAAACTATTTGACTAATAAAGGGCAGTGATGTGACAAAATAAGAGATGTTTATCATCTCTGGTGCCTTCACTGTCAGTTTCATAGGAGAAAAGACCTCAGAGTAACAGATTCAATAACCAGATATTGAAACTTGTCGAATGTAACCCTCACTCACAAATGCATTTAAATTATGCATTCTAGAAACAGTAATTTTGAACAGTTCATTCAAAGTAATGGAAGTAATTGAAATACAAACTTCCTTCACGGGTGATTGTATTCCGGTATTTTTACCGGATTTCCGGTATTTTCATGATCGATTCTGGTATTTTCATGTTCGAAAATCCCGGAAATGAAATATTTTTAATTATGCTTTTGTCTTCCCACCTTAGGTATTTTTTTTTTATTTTTCGAATTTTCGGTGATTTTCCTATAATTACTCATAATATTCATCAAACAAAAATGTTAAGATGCCATTCTATTTTTTTATTTTTTTTGACTAAAAACTATTTGAAACTATTCGAATGTATGAAATGTGTCTTGTTTGTTTATGAAAGGCAATTATATTAAAACGTATAATTTAAAATTAGGTGTGCTTAATAAAGGCCTTGTTTTTTGAAAAAACCCCCCCCCCCCCCACACATTTTCTCTTCAAAACTTTCAGGTATTTTTTCATGAACTCACAATCACCCCTGTCCCTTATTGAAAAATACATCTGTCGATACTTTAAAAAGCAAATGAAAATGCAAAATAGCATTATTAAATATTTTTGATATAAATAACATTAAAAAAAAATTTCAGACCAATATATTTTTCATGTATCATCAAGGTAGGTAAGGTAAGTCATCATGTGAAGAAAAAAAATATTACATTAAACAACTATAATATTATGCATGACTGGCAATAAATTTCACCAAGCACACAGGGCACTGATGTGTCGAACTAAGATGTTTTATTACCTCAGATGCCTTCACTTTTTAGTAATGTCCCCCAGGCTTTTATTGTAGGGTGCTGTGCTCTGCCCCTTTCAAGTTAACATTCACAATGCACTTCTCTTATTTCTTTGAAGTTTTAACGTAACTCCCCCCCCCCCCCCGGAAAAGTAAACATTTTTGCAAAGCATAAAGGTGCACACAGGCATGGCCTTAAAACGTAAAACCCCTTCGTTTCATTTATCCACTAGAATCTGATTTAAATACAGGGGCGGACTGGCTCGGTCGGCTGGTCGGGGATCCCCGACTGGGCCAACCGCTGAGTGGGCCACATCAAACCTAAGGTTTCCTACAAAATTTGTTTTTAAAAAAGGTTGAAAATATATATTTACGAAATGCAAAAAAAAAAAAAAAAAAACATTTGAGAACATTAAGTATTTCTTTCCTACTTAGGGGGCCAATCGGCAATGTAGATAGCTGAAATCCACGCGTAAATACTTACCTCTCTTCTCAAGTTTCCCCCTGGGGTTACGGCTCTCCCATTGGGGAAGCTCAGGGGCCAGAGCAATGGAGGTCGGCCCAGACTGAAAAAGGCCGAGTGAAAAATGAACGATTGAAACCTATTTTTGTACTCCTTAACGAAAATTCAAGAGGCCCTCACGATCAGACAAAGGTTATCCTGCCTGCAATAAATACGCGGGTTACGACGTACGATGTTTAGTCATGAGAATCTCTCCGAAAAAAAAAAAAAAAAAGCTCAGGAAATGAGCGAAATTTTTCTCCCCGTTCTAAAAAGCAAGTTTCGTCTAACTGTCGACCAACTTGATACCTCTACATTGTAGGGAAAATAATCGAAACCCCCAATTATAGACCCAATAAGAGAAGTGTCGAAATTTTGCATCCCCTAAAGCCCGGAGTAAAAAGATAAGGGTTTAACGAAGAAATCACTTGTCCTCCTGATTTCCTCTCGGGGAGGGAGGAGGGGGAGCGGGGGTTCTCGGACACCTCGTTTTGAATCAGACTACAGTAGGAGGGGGGAAAATAATAATTGTAGGGGGCTGCACCCAAACTAATAAAAATTGCAAAAAAAAAAAACTTTTATACCATCTATTTGACTTTTTACTGTTATCCTTATTTTAAAACTGAAAGCCCTATATTAAATTTCTCGTCCAATGTTACAATTGAAAATTGTAAATATTAATGATATTATGAAATTGTGCGTGAGTGATCCGATTTTTTTCTTTACTTAAATGCAAAATTTCGATGTATTCTATTCCCAGTATAATTTTCATGTAATTAAAATCCCATTACAATTTTAATGTAATACTGTAAGATAATCTGTTATGAGAAATTAAAGAAAAATGAACAAACACATTTCAACTACTAAACTATTTTTAGTAATTTTATAATTCAAAACTCCACAATTCATTAAATTCACGAATTTACAAAAAGAAAATAAAATGCAGACATGTGTGCATGGCTAAGTATTTGTACACTGAAATTAACACTTGTAAATTATTTACATAATATGCATTTTTTGATTAGTCTGCACTCTGCATTTTCTTTTCTTTTTGTAAATTTGATGTGTTGTTTATTTACTTATTTTTTAAAAATTCATAAACTAGTTATACCTATTGATATTTTTCATTGCCCCTTTTCCCCCCTTCAATTTTGACCCTCATTGAGCAATTTCATGAAGTAAAAAACAACATTTTGTCTCGCACACGACAGTGCATTAAAATGTAAAGATTTTAGTAGGAAATGTGTGTGAACAGTTTTTTCTTTTTACTTCCTTTTACTTAGTAAAGGAAGTATTGTGATCGCGAAAAAAAAATCACTCAAATTTGAGTCTAAATTTTGATTTTGCTCACCCCCGAATGAATGTTCAGTAGTTTTTTCGACCTGTCAGCACGTGCACATGTATCTACCAACATATAAGCAGCTGAAAAATCCTTTTCAACCACCTCCGAGTTAATTACGACGAGTTTTCTCGTGACGTCTGTATGTACGTATGTGCGGATGTGTGTGCGGATGTATGTGCGTATGTGTCTCGCATAACTCAAAAACTATTTGCCTTAGAAACTTCTAGCTTGGTATGTAGGCTCTGAGGATGGTCTAGTTGTGCACCTCCCCTTGTGGTTGCATTTGAATGTTCCCAAGGGGGTGTTTTACCCCTTTTTTGGGGTAAATCAGTGTTAATTTCAATGCAGACTCAAGTGATATGAATTGGCGCGACCACTTGGCGACAAATTTGGCGAAAAAATTATTTTTTTGAATTTGAGTTCAACTTGGCGCTATTGGCGATATTTTGCGAAAAATTCACTGAATGATATTAAAATCAGCAATATTTAGAAAATTAAGCATTGTAAAATATTTTTTGCATTGTTTCGTGGCAGATTAGGGGAGCAAATATTTGAATTGTTACCTTGCTCACTCCAAGCACTTTTTTTTAACACTTAAGGCAACTACTAAGAAATTAACACGTAAAAGGAAGTAGTGTGGGGTCTATACCAGATTTTTTTGCTTTGAAGTCACATATGCGTTTGAAATTTCTTAAGAACGAAAATTTTGTTAAGTTCCCCTCTTTAACTATTATTTTTAATAAAATGAATGATCTGGCGCTTGAGGAAGAAAATGTCAGTTTTCCATGGAATAGCCCTAATTTAAATATGCATTAAAAATGTAAAGTATATTTAAGTGCATGTTTTTCTTTTCAATTTCAGAGTTCCTACTGTTACATGTGTCTCTATCTATCATAAAGCTTAATAATATTTTAATTTTGAGGTGTGGTAGAAGTGAGGCCTATGTAGTTTTGCTTATGTAGTAGTAGTATACATGAAAAAAATAAATAATACGAAGGTGGGCCAAAATGTCATCTTGCCGACTGGGCCAAAGTTAGCCAGTCCGCCCCTGTTTAAATATAAATTTGAATGTGTTTAGCGCAATTTTTAAAATTAGTGATTAAAAAGCTTTTTATTTGTAAAAAAAAATAATAACTATCAAAACCTGCTTGGTATATGCATATAGCACGGGCGTCGTTAGCGGGGGGGACGAGGGGGACATGTCCCCCCCAATATTTTGAACTCGTCAGAAATCCCCCTGAATATTTTAAAATAATAATTTTGAAAAAAAATCGGGACTTTCATTTCTAAACCTAAATAAAATTATAACTCCAATCTTTACTAAAATAACGGAACCTTCCGTATCTACTTGAAAGAATGTCTGAGTTATTGAGTCTTATGGTGCTTTTAGCATCGTTTGGATCATTTTTCTCCTACAAAACCCATCACTACGTAGTTAGATCAAAATCCTCCACTTAACAATAGAAACTTTCCCTTTCCATACCCCACTCCATCACTCCCCGCTGGGACAGGGACAGCAGAAGTAGGTAATAAATAAATCTTAGAGGGGGTTTCTTGTGTTTTCCTTGGTTAGATCACTTGATCCTTGAAGGGCTAGGACAACACAAAATTCTTCGAAACTGATGCTTCCTTAAAATCTGATAAGGATCGCGGGCTGAGGGGGAGGGTGGTTTTATGGCTTGCTCTGCCTCAACCTGCCTAGTTTTCTCACGCCCGCCAGCTGTACAGTTGTGTTCTTTCTTCGTTTTTTTTTTTTTTTTTTGGTAAGATCTCCACTACTGACCAGAATGGACCAGATAGTTTCTTAACGTCATTCGCTCCTGGAACTGATTCCCGAATGTTCGTTTGCTCTACATATAGTTCAATCAAGGACGTTTTCTTTTGAGATAAGTTTAATATGTTTTTATTATTATTTATTTTTTAGAATTATACTGCATTCATGATATTACATAATAAGTCTAGAAATAGTATCAAAGCTCAAACGTAGGAAGGTACAAATGAAAAGTTTTGGAAAGACTTCTAACTTCTTTATACAGTATTTTTATTACAGAGAAAAGAAATGTATGTAAATTCATTGCGAATTGAAAATGAAGATTTTGTTTCTGTTAGTGACGGTTCGCGGCTTGTTTTTTTTTTTTTTTCGTTTATTTATTTAGTTTTTTTTAATCATCGCCGCAGTTGCTGTTATTCTATAGGATTTGATTTTTTTCGCGCTTTCTTTATTTATCAGTTACTTTTCATGTGCTATTTTTGACATACTTCATTTTAATTGTCATTAGTTCAATCGATTAGCATTCAACACAACTCCATTGTTTATTACCTTCTTCTTTTTACTTAAAAATTACATGCCCAAAAATTCTTTTAAATGATGAAATAATAAGGCTTGTTTAGTTGAGTATTATTCAGATAACTAAATTCATTTTAAAAAGTTGGAACCGGCAAAATATTTTATTGCTGCATTTCTATGAAAATTTGTAAAAAGGACTGAATTATCATTAAAAAAAGCAAGTTATTTATCTTCCTTACAAATTATTTTAAATTGAAATTTTCAACCCTAATTTTCAGCTGAGAAATATAAATTTTAAAATTGAACTTTCAAAATTAAGTGAAAGTATCGTTCTCAGCATAGTCACAATTGAAGCAAAACAAATGCTTGTATGGAGCAGGGCTGCGGAGTCGGAGGAAAAATGGTCGACTCCGACTCCGACTCCGGGATTTTAAAACTTTCGACTCCGACTCCGACTCCCGACTCCTGCTTTTTTTAAGTATTTTTTTACCCAAATATGAAGAGGGAAAAACCCTAAACAAAGGTTGAAATATTAAGTCCATTTTAAAAAGTTTCATTTTTATTCATGGTCGTAGCCAGGACTCACTTTAGGGGGGAGGATAGCATGCTGGGGTATCCCAGTCGGAGGTCATAAGAGGGCATTGTGACCTCTCAAAAAGTTCAATTTTCTCAAGAATTCTCGCAGGTAATTTCACCACATTTATCTCAATTCTCGGAGGTCACTGTGACCTCCCAAAAAGTTCATTTTCTCCTGAGCAATAGACAAGTGCCGCTCTTGTCATTTGACTCCGTACAAAACTAATCCTTTTCTTGTTAAATGGCCAGACTTTATTTTAACACATTGCATTTTCCTGCAAAGACCCGTCATTTGAAGCCCTTTTTAATGATCCTAGATGCTTAGGATTTGGATATTGGACGCTGAAAATTTGTATCTGTTAGTTTCAAAGATATGTTTTCACCTCCATAAAATTTCATCTAAATCGGAGGTGGTCGGAGTCGACATGTTTTTCAGCGACTCCGACTCAGACTCCTTTGGTCCAAAATCAGTCCGACTCCGACTCTTCGACTCCGACTCCGACTCCGCAGCCCTGGTATGGAGGAGAGGGTAAGAAGCAATAATAAAAATCAATTAAATTAAAAAATAATAATATTAGAAAGATTTCTCACATATCGTTGAAGATCAAAATGCCAGATGAATTATAAAAAGGATTTTTTTTTTCGTGGTAAATTACACTGCATATTAAGAAGTCAGAACTTTTCAGACAGTCTTCCCCCTAAAAACTTCTATTTTATCATTTCTAATTGTTTGTTTTTATCAAAAGTAAAAATAATGACGCGATAAGGCAGGATGAAAAACATTAATACTTCTTCAAGCACTAAATTAAGCTTTTGCATTGTTACAAATGTATGAATTTTGAATAAAGTAACGTGAGCATAAAATGTGAGATGTGGGAGTATAACCCTATTTTTTTTATTCATTCATTTGCTGTTTCAGCTTGAATAAACAAATCTCTCAATAAAAAAAGAGGCGTCTCCGTTTCCCTCTCTGTCTTTTGAGCCAATATTTAGAAAAGTGCCAATTTGAAGTTGGAGTTTTCTGAAAAAAAAATTTTTTTGCAGAAAAAAACTAATATTGGATTTTAAGTCTAAATTGGGTCTAAATGCAAGAAAATAAAAGGGGGGAGGTCAAGGAAGTTATTTACCCCCTCCTTATATTACTCACTTTTAAGCCGTTACAGATCTGATGAATGTTACAGATCTGATGTTAATATGAGTTACATATTTGAGTTTATGCTTTCAGTTTTCGTTAACGTCTCTAAATATGATATCATTTCCTTGCATTTTTAACATAGAATTAAAATAATTACATTAAAATATATATATTAGGCTAAAAAATCAATTTTCATCATAAAAAAGCATTTCTTGGAAATAAAAATGAGCGATAAGGTTTTTAGATAAAATAAATTATGAGATTACCAAATCCAAGCTAATAAAACATTTGTTTTGTTTTGAAACAACACACAACTTCAACTTTTTCAACACACAAGTCTGCTGCTTGCTTTTCTTTAATTAGTTGCAGGAAATTTAATTTCTTGATCAGAAATTCAAATTTAGCATGATAGTTATTATCTAGTTATTTAGCGAAGTTATGAGAAATTGAAGCACCAAAAAATAAATAAATAAATAAAATAATAATAATTAATTAACTTAATTTCTGCAGTGTCAATTTTTCTTATTTTACTAACTTCTATTGTTAGGTCATGCAAACCACAAATGAAGCAATTGTACTAAAACTCATTGCTTTTCATTTTTTTAAAACAAAAATATTCAATATATATGGCTAAAGTATGATTTTTGCTTTTTATAATTCTGAAACGTGTGAGTTAGTTCTGTAACATATTTGCTGTTTTTCAATGTTACCGCTCTGACTGTTACCGATCTGACAAACTGACAAAGTTTTTTTTTAATTTCCGAGTCGATCGCACTAAACCAAAATCAAACACGTGGTTTTTTCGCTTGTAACAAAGGACTATACTTATATATAAAATGATTTTTAAAATAATAAAAACGGCGCATTTTAGAGCGTGTTACCGATCTGATGACTCAAATGACACACATTTTATAAAATCACTTTAAAAAATCTTACCTACAATTTTTGATGCAGAAATGCAAATTTTTAATTACAATTCGATAAAACTTTCCACCAGGTACTCAGTATCATGTGGTATAGGTGCAGGAAATGATTTTGGGAGCCTAAACATAGATCGGAAGTTATTGTTACCACTCTGACGGCGGAACTTGGGACACGCTTATTTCGCATCAGCTAGAAAATCAGAAATGGATTAAAACAAAAATGAAGTAAAATATTAACAAAGGGGTAAAAATAGAATCGTTTTTTGTGCAAGTGTGTTTTTTTGGGAAGTTAGAAAGTGCGCATGACCTGTTTGCATGCTAAGCTTTGCTACTTGGGACACGTTACCGATCTGATTTTTGATGTATAAACACAATATTTTCTGATGAAAAAAAAAATTTTTTTTCTGATGTTAGTAGATGAAATGAAAGAAAAACTTATCTTCTTTCTGGGGAAAATTATTTTTTTTAACTAGTTATTGAAATACTGGTGAAAATTCACTTGGGACTCAAATTGGCACTTTTCTAAATATTAGCTCTTTTGTCAATTGTTTATTTTATTTCCAAAAGGCATATAACAGAGTGGATAATTCGAAACATAGAAAATCTAGGGACATGGATAAATAGTAGTGTTTTTTGGGGAATTTTTTTTTTTCATTTGTGTAATAATCTGCAGTAATGGTGTCAGAAGCATCTTTTGTGCAGTGCAGTGTCATTTATTTTGTTCTTACATTTCAGTTTAATTTTAAATCACATTTAAAATTCTAGTAATTTGAAGCTGGGACACGCCATTTTATCCTTCTTCTGACAAAAATAATTTTTTTTTGTGTCATTTCTAAATGGATTATACCTAAGCAATTGATACTTGATGGCACAAAATTAAATGGAGAACCAATAAAAAATACACTTAATGGGTGGTAGTTATTAAAATTGATTTAAAAAAATTCCAAAGTCTCGGACATGATTTTACCATTTTCGTCGGAATAACCCATGACCATTCAATTTTGAAAAAGTTCAGGGTGGGCCTTAAATCTCCCTTCCCCTAACATCTACGCAGATAGTCTAAAACTGCGTTTTTACAGTTACATTTTCAAAAAAAGTTCCACGGGAGAACCCCCGGACCTCCCTTTCCCTAAAGAAAATCAGATATGATCTATAATTGTGTTTTTAAAATTTTAAATTACAAAAATATCTAGAAAAGCGCCTCTAAACCTCTTCAACTACTACTATTGCCAAAAATTGTTTAGAATGCGTTTTTAAGACTACAATTTAAATAATTTTCCGAAAAGAGGGAACTCGAATCTCTAATCTGCGTATTATCAACAAAGATAGTCTAAAATTGCGTTTTTAGGAATACAATTTCGAAAAAATCTCCGATCCCCTCTTTCCATAGCACAGTCAGAGTTAATATATTTGAGTTTTTAACGTTTCGATATCGAAAAATGGACGGATGAGCGCACGCGAACCTCTTCTCCCATAACATTACCAAAGATCGTTTAAAATGCATTTTTAAGACCACAAATTACAAAAAATTTCCGGGGAGAACCCCCCCCCCCCTACTTCTGCGTAAATGATGCATTTAGGATTAGGAACACATTCTCAACTCTCTGCTCTAGTTATGACTTCCCTCTTATAAAAGAAGCTGCACCCATTCATTTCCCTCTGTTTGAAACTAATAAAGGGTCGGCAATTTCATACCCCCCCCCCCCCCAACTTTTTTGTCCCCGCTACGGGTCAGAATATGACTCCTTGTGGTCCTTATTTGAAAATTGCAATGTTCATTGGTCTTTACAAAGGCTAAACATGTTTTTAAAAAAACATGAATTTTTCCAAGCATTATTTTTCCTAAGTCCCCCTCAATGTTCAGCAGGCAGCGACGCCCATGGCATATAGTATACCAAACATTAAAAAAATTACAAAATTTCTATAAAAAAGTGCCATTTCATTAGTAAGTATCTTGCCCTTTTTTTGGTCTGGCTAAACACTAGCTTAGTATTAGCTGAATTTTGGAACATTTAAAGGTAATTGTTTAGCTTTTTAACTGGTAAAAACTTAATGGTAAAACTGGGAATGCACGCATGAACTGTAGGTCACTCAGATACAAAATGCACATAAAATTCCTTTTCAATATTCTTTCAAATTTTGCTTTTCCTCCAGAGTTTGCTCTAGCCACCTAGTGGTAAAAATGATACACACAAAGCAAGTTTATCAGAAGAAGCATTCTCGTTTTCCCGTTCATGAAGCTATTTTCACTCTACATTTTTTTTTTAGTTCCTTTGAACACTTCATTTTTAGTAGCTAAAATAATGGAAACCCGGCATCCTATATTAAAAAAAAACAGTACTTACAGCAATAAAAAAGCAAAAATTCAAAATTGCAGTTTTTAAATATTTATAAAAACCACAATAAAAATTTAAATGCATTATCAGACTAATTTTTTTTTTCATATAACAATCAAGGTAGGTAAGGAAAGTCATCATGTTGAAATTAAATAAATATATGTATTCTCATTGTCACACAAATAGTTCTCTGAGGAGTTTTTCGGGTTCACAGAAATTGGGAACAACTTTTGGCAAGCACATTGTGCATAGAAGTCAAAAATGCAGTATAATCACGCAATATTAGACCCTCTACTAAAGTGCATAATGTGTTAAACTACTGATAGATTAATTATCTCTAATGCCTTTTTTGCAACAGTTTACTATGAGAAGAAATCTCAGAACAATAATAGATTCAACTAAAAAGTGTTGCAGACATTTTACCATTTAAAAAACTTGTTTCTTGTATCCCCCCCCCCCCATACATAACTAAAGCTATTTAAATTCTTTTAAAGAATATCTTTTTTATTAATTAAAATAAATAAATTCTAGCAGACCAATACGAAAAAAATTTGCAGGTATAATATAACAAATAAATAAAGGAACAAAATTGCAATTAAGAAATGTTTTTTGAATGAAATAAAATTTTAAATATATTTTCAGACTGAAGTTTTTTTCATGTAATATCAAGGTAGGTAAGGAAGTCATCATGTTGACAACAAAAAAATTCTCTCATTTCCGTAAAAATAGCCGAAGAGAAATGGTTATCTTTACAATTATTGGCAGTAATTTTTGCCAAGCGTGCAGTGTGTGCATGAATTAAAAATTGCAGCGTGATCACATGCTATTAGATCAAAGGGAAGTAAAGAGCATTGAAGTGTCAAATTGAGGGAGATTTTGTCTTTGATGCCTTCAATGTTATAAAAACATGTACGTAATTAGTACACAAGAAACTAAAAATGCAAATATTAAGTACATTTTTATACAAATAATAGTATATTTTCAGAGTAAGAATTTTTTCATGTAACATCAATGTAGGTAAGGAAAATTCATCATGTTAAAAAAAAACTCACTTCCATAAAAATAGTGTATAAAAGGAATAATTGAATCTTCAAATTTATTAGTAGAATATTTTGTCAATAATGTACAAAATAGTCAAAATTGCAGTTATTAAATATTTTAAAACAACAATAATAATTCATATATACTATCAGACTAAAATCTTTTTCATATAACAATCAAGGTAGGTAAGGAAAGTCATCATATAAAATATATATATATATATGTGTGTGTATACTATCATTGTCATAAAAATAGTGCACAGTAGAGGTTTTAGGATTTTCAATTATTTGAAGCAAGTTTTGCCAAGCGCATTAAAAATGGAGTCAAATCACACATTAGACCCTCCACTAAAGAACATTATGTGTCAAACTATTGAAAGCTTTTTAATTATCTTTGATGCCTTTACTGCAGCAGTTTGTTATGAGAAGTCTCAGAACAATAATAAATTCAATAACCTAAAGGTGTTGTAGCTATTTTACCATTTAAAAACTTATCTCTTGTACCCCCCCCCTCAAATAAAAAACTAAATCTATTTAAATTATTTTAAAGAATCTATTTTTAGTAATTAGAATAATAAATTTAGTAAACCAATATCAGCAGGGGGAAAATGCAAGTATTTTACAAACAAATGAAAGAACAAAATTGTAATTATTAAATGTTTTTCAATTCAAATAAAATATCAGGTAGGTAAGGAAAGTCATCATGTTAACAAAAAAAAAAAAAAAAAAATCCTCTCATTTCCATAAAAATAGCTGAAAAGGAATGGTAGAATCTTTACAATTATTGGCAGCAAATTTTGCCAAGCGTGCTGTGTAGCGTGTGTATGTATGAATTAAAAATTGCACTATGATCACATGCAATTTGATCAAAAAGCAGTAAAGAGCATTGGGTGTCAAACTGAGGGATGTTTTATTGTCTTTGATGCCTTCACTATCATAAAAACTTGTACATAATTAGTACACAAGAAACTAAAAATGCAAATATTAGGTACATTTTTATATAAATAGTATACAGGGTGCGGCAGCATAACTTCCTTTTTTAAAATGCGCGCCATTCAGTTAGTTGATGTCATAGCGGAGCGCTAGTGGTCTCGTTCAAAAGAGGGGTACTGTAAAGTTTTATCCAGACACGGTTCAGTCGCCATCATGCGTTGGAATGGTGAGGAGCGTGCCTTTGCCGTTGAGGCCTACTTTTCAAGCGGATGTTCGGTTATTGCAACTCAGCGTGCATTTCGGAATCGCTTTAATTTAGCCCTGTTGGCTCCCTTTTTTCTATGGGGTTTTTTGAAATCTCGTGTTTATGTGAAACATCCAAGAACCCTACAAGATTTGAAAACCAACATCCAAGAAGAAATTGCCAACATAACACCTGCTATGCTAACAAGAGTCACGACAAATGCCAGAAATCGGTTTACGCAATGTATAGAGAATGAGGGACGTCACCTATCAGATTTGATCTTCAAAACAATGTAAATAAAAACTTTAGACATGTACCTACATTATAAAAAATAAATATTTTCCGATGCCTACAATAGTTTTTATTGAGTTTTGAAAAAAGGAAATTATGCTGCCGCACCCTGTATTTTCAGACTGAGAACTTTTTCATGTAACATCAATGTAGGTAAGGAAAATTCATCATGTTAAAAAAAAAAAAAAAAAAAAAAAAACTCACTTCCATAAAAAATAGTGTACAAAAGGAATAATTGGATCTTCAAATTTATTAGTAGAATATTTTGTCAATATTGTGCAAAATAGAGTCAAAATTGCAGTTCTTAAATATTTTAAAACAACAATAATAATTCATATATACTATCAGACTAAAATCTTTTTCATATAAAAATCAAGGTAGGTAAGGAAAGTCATACAATAAATATATATATATATATATATATATATATATATATTATATATATATATATATATATATATATATATATATATATATATATATATATATATATGTATATATACTATCATTGTCATAAAAATAGTGTACAGTAGAGGTTTTAGGGTTTTCAATTATTTGAAGCAAGTTTTGCCAAGCGCATTAAAAATGTAGTCAAATCACACATTAGACCCTCCACTAAAGAACATGATGTGTCAAACTACTGAAAGATTTTTAATTATCTTTGATGACTTTACTGCAGCAGTTTATTATGAGAAGTCTCAGAACATAATAGGTTCAATAACCTTAAGGTGTTTCAGCTATTTTACCATTTAAAAGCTTATCTCTTGTGCCCCCTCCTCCCAAATAAATAACTAAAGCTGTTTAAATTATTTCAAAGAACCTATTTTTAGTAAATAAAATTAATAAATTTAGCAAACTAATACCAAAGAGAGAGAGAGAAAGAAAGAAAAAACATTGCAGATACAATATAACAAATTTAAAAAAAATGCAATTATTAAATGTGTTTTAATTGAAATAAAATTGTTAGCATATTTTCAGACTGGGGTCTTTTTCATGTAATATCATCACGTAACGAAAGTCATCATGTTAACAAAAAAAAAAAAAAAAAAAAAAGAGGAAAAAAATCCTCCCATTTCCATAAAAATAGCTGAAAAGGAATGGTAGAATCTTTACAATTATTGGCAGTAAATTTTGCCTAGCGTGCTGTGTAGTGTATGTATGAATTAAAAATTGCACTATGATCACATGCAATTTGATCAAAAAGCAGTAAAGAGCATTGGGTGTCAAACTGAGGGATGTTTTTTTATCTTTGATGCCTTCACTGTCATAAAAACTTGTACATAATTAGTACACAAGAAACAAAAAATTCAAATATTAAATAAATTTTTATACACAGCAATATATTTTCAGACCAAGAACTTTTTCAAGTAACATCAATGTAGGTAAGGAAATTCATCATGTTAAAAAAAGAAAAGAAAAAGAAACTCACTTCCATAAAAATAGTGTACAAAAGGAATAACTGTATCTTTAAATTTATTAGTAGAATATTTTGTCAATATTGTGCACAATAGAGTCAAAATTGCAGTTATTAAATATTTTAAAAGAACAATAAAAATTTAAATATAGTCTCAGACTAAAATGTTTTTCATATAACAATCAAGGTAGGTAAGGAAAGTCTCTCTTTCTCTCTCTCTCTATATATATAAAGAAAAAGATTATAGTATCATTGGCATAAAAATAATGCTTTGAGGAGTTTTTGGAGTTTACAATTAATGGATGCAAGTTTTGCAAATCACATTAAAAATGCAGTATAATCATACAATATTAGGCCCTCTACTACAGAGCATTTTGTGTCAAACTACTGAAAGATTTAAGTTTCTACTTTTAGTAACTAAAAAAAATGAATTTAGCAAACCAATATTAGCAAACAAAAAGTAGGTATTTCACAAACAAATGAAAAAACAAAATTGCAATTATTAAATGTCTTTTAATTAAAATAAAATTTTTAATATATTTTCAGACTGAGATTTTTTTCATGTAATATCAATGTAGGTAAGGAGAGTCATCATGTTGACAAAAAACAAATAAATAAAAAATACAAATAAAAATTTAAAAAAAAAAAAACTTATTTTTATACAAATGGCTGGAGGGGAATAGTTGAACTTTTACTATTGTTGCAGGAAATTTTGCAAGCACATTGTACATGACATAAAAATTGCAGCATGCAATTATATTAAAAAGCAATAAAGAGCATTGATGTGTCAAACTGAGGGATATTTCAGTATCTTTAAAGCTTGCACTGTCATAAAAACATGTACATCATTTGTACATAAGAAACTAAAAATACAAATATTGAATACATTTTTATGTAAATAAATATATTTTGTTAGACTAAAATCTTGTTCATGAAACATCAAGATGGGTAAGGAAAGTCATCATGTTAAAAAATAAAACCTCATTTCTATAAAAATAGTGTAAAACTGTTGATGGGATAATTTATCAACATTGTGCACAATAGCATTAAAAAACTGCAACACTATCACATTATTTAACCATAACAGGCCATTGATGTGCCGAGTTCTTTTTTTTTCTTTAATGCCTTAACTGAAACAACTCCATAATAAAAGAAATCTCAGGATAGTAGATTCTTTAATGAGATATTGAACAACTGTAGATGTTTTAACTTTTGAAAAGCTTGTCTCCTGTCGTTCCCCCTCTCATAAAAACAAAGGCAATTTCAACTTTGCATTTCAGCAGAAGATTTTTTGGAAAGTTTGCTTTTAGTAATTGAAATGAATAGAATTTAACAAAATTTTATTCAAAAACTTGCTGCATACAAGGATATAAGACACTAATAAAAATACAATAAATAAATATTTTTAACATTAATAAAGACATTTCTTAAACAATCAGACAGATTTTTTTTATCATGTAACATCAATATAGGTAAGGAAAGTCATCATATAAAGACAAAAGTTATACTTTGCTTTGTATAAAAAAAATTAAAAAAAAAAAAAAAAAAAAAAACGCCCTGGAAAATGATGAGGCACATTACAATTCTTCATCAAGGAAATCATGCACGAAAGAGTTAAAATTGCAGAGTGATTGTATTATAAAACTACTAAAGGGCATGCCAGACCGAGAGATTTAAAAACTCAATGCATGAAGGAATATCTATATAAAAGAAATGCAACTAATAAATATTTTTAACCATTAAAGAAATTTAAAAAACATTCAGACTGAGATTTTTTTTCATATAATATCAATGTAGGTAAGGAAAGTCATCATGTAAACAGGCCAGTCATTTCAAGTTTTTGTGTGTGTGGGGGGGGGGGGTGTGGCAAAGGGTGTAACTACAATGCAATTTTATTGGAAAACAACAAAAACCACGCACACTTATGTGTAAATACATTGAGTTCTCAAAGTCGGGAGGTGGGGGGGGGGGGGGGGGGAGCAATTGACCTCCTTAGTGACGGACCTGCATGTAAAGAGGCATGTTATAATTTGATTCAAATAAAAGAAAAAAACCACAGGAAAAAATATAGATTTCATTGGAGCACAATCACCCCTGTATATAGGCTTTCACTTCTCAGACTTATAATTTTTTTTACGCAAGATCAATATTGGTAAAGATAGTCATCACAGTGAAAAACCTTATAAGTTTATGCAAACAACTTCAAAAAATAATTTTACCGACGTATATCACCAGGTAAAGGAGATTTCAATCATTATAGAGTTCATTATATACCATATTAGAAGTCTTTATGAAAGTGCAATTTTTCATAAAGCTATAAAATAATATTCTTAAGCACAACAAATGTGTAAAAAATTATAACTTCCATTTCTCAGGCAGGATTTTTTTCCGCACTGACATTCAATGTAGACAAACAAGTCACCACAGAAGGAGAATATTCAATTACACTAATTTCTTTTCCCTTTTTTCTAGAACATATGCTAGGTTAGTAAGAAGACTTAGCAGTCATGACCTTAAACACTACGTCTTAAAATTCAAAAGAATCCAGTAATAGGAAAGCATCAAAGAAACAAAGAGCAACAAGAAGTTTTTAGAACTGAATTACGTTATTTAGTTCATTCAATCTCACTTTCATATATGTTTTCACTAATCACAAGTAAAGATAATTATTTCATTACATTACAAATAGATAGTTAATAGTCATTTTTCTTAAACATACTGCTAAAATAATATTAGCTAGTTTGGATAATATTCATCTGCGAGATATAGCTCCAAGTTCATTAATTATAAAATTGAGTGTATAAGATAATTAAAAGAAACAATCATAATTATTTCCGTTATGTTTCGATACGACCATATGACAGTTCCAGGCTATTATGTTCTGTACCAAAAGATGAATATTTTAAGCGTATATGCAACATATCCTAAAATGAAATACAAAAACAACTTACAACTGCGATGGAATGGTTTCAATATTGCTTTTGTGGAAGAATCATTAGCCAATTCATATGGGGTCTTGTTCTCCATATTTCTCAAAGATGGGTTGGCACCTATCAATAAAAAATTAAAATGAATATGCTTAAATATCTGAAATAAATTTGCATGATTTATGTATTTACTTTTGTTTTCTCCCCCTCCAGGAAACCGTTGCATACTTTACTAAATACTGCAAATGCATTAAGAAATATCAACTTCTTTTCAATTTTGACAGCTTAGCATCTTAAGAGATGGAAGAAAAATCAAAGCATGGTTGTTTTTTAACTTATTAAAAACAGCCTAAATTTCTGAAAAACATCAAAAATAAGCAATGTCCAAAGAAAATGCAATTTAAGATTAACATTTACAGAGTAGGAAATAAGGTTATGTTTCACTGATATACGAAAGAAGAAAATACAGCACCAACAAAATAAAGCCCAAACACAATAAAAAGTGTGGTCATTTAACTCTTCTCTAAAAAGGGGGAGAGAATAGTGGAAGAAACTAGTTATACTTCATAAATCCTTTAGAATGTTGACTATTAAATAAAATTAAATAAACCATTACCACCATCTGCCAACCTCACTTCCCTTTTCAATAGTGCAGAGATTTCCATAACACAAAGAGTAGATAAAATTTTATAAACTTACTTCTTCCCATAGAATCAAGCCTAACCAGGCAGCAATGAAAAGGCTGCTCAGACCCAAATCACAATGCTGCCAGAATAGGTTTCCCCTGACTATAGATCCAAATTAACACAAAAAATGTATTGATGTGGCTTTTGGAGAAGATTACTGCATGCTTTGGAAACTATGATTATAGTTTCTGTGTGCAAAAAGATTGTGCATATCAGCACATACAGAATTTAAAAGAAACAGGGGAAAAAAAAAAAAAACATGTTTATAGTTCTCTTTTCTTCACTTTAAAAAATTCTTTCAACTCAACAGAAGCAGTCATGCATAAAAAAATCTTACTTTAGCTGTTTGCTGTATTAGTAAGGTTGAGCTGACCAAAGAAACAAGGGTGTTGGTGCATATATGGAAGTGTTTCATGGTTTTAGACTGACAATTTTTTGTTTCCATCATCAATGCGATTGACAACACCATTTTTAAAATTAGAATAAATATGATAGAAATAAAAAATGTGCTGTAACATTTAACATATTTGAATGATTTTGAGTTTTCATACGCTTTACAATCCATAAAATTTGCGCACTCAGAATTATAAGACTCCTAACATTTTCTGGATAATTAAACTTATATCGTAAATTATTTCATTAAAATGCCATACTTTTTTAACTATTTATTTTTCATATTACAGTACTCAGAAACAGAAAGACCTACCTTTTTCAAGAAAGAGTTTCACAATCTCACTATATCCTTTCCAAGCACAGGAATGTAATGGTGAATCACCAAGTTTGTTCTAAAGCAAAATAAATGTTTTGAAAACAAAAAGTTTAAACTAAAAGCAGTTATTTGAAAAAAATGGGAAATACATTTCGTAAACATTGTAAAATTTGCTTACTGGACTGGAAATTAAAACAAATACATTGGTACCCTTTTTGGTCCTATGCAGCATTAAAAATTTGCCCTTTTGGTTCCATGTAAGGCAGGGACCAACACATGCTTAAACTGTTACATTTTAGAGGAGGACACACGATCTTAAGATAATTGTATGACTCATAATATTCTCCAACTACACTTTATAACCTCTTTGGAGGAATTTACTAGGAGGAAAAACCTTTTATAAAGAAATGGACAATAAAGTGTTTAAGAACCAATACTGTGCACATTCATTAACTTTCACTCATTGTTTGCTTTTCTTGCAATAAGCTGGTAATATGGGTAAACTGCAGTGAACTTCCAATTTTGCCTGATTATTTGAATTGCTAAACCTTTAGTGTTATGGCAAGATATAAAAAAAAATCCTTCAAAATCATGATTTTTCAAAATGTCATTACGCCATCAATTTTGTCCTAGAAGGGCGATTCTTTTTTAGTTTTAAATGTTAGAGCGTCAAGAATGTTTTACTAAATATGATTGCTTCGACTGGCAGGCTGTATAAAAAGTTAAATTTTGTAACATTTTCAAAATTAGATTTTTTGAAAAAAATTTCATAGATCTAATTTTTCTCCGTAGTTTAAAGTTTTTTTCAAATCGGAACTATATGCTTATCTCTAAAGGAGAAATTAGCTAATTAGCTATTGGGCCACGATTAGAGTGGATAATGAATAAGTCTCCAAATATAAATAATGTATGAGTATATGAATAAATCTCCAAATAATTCTCAAGTATTTACATATATACATCATTTATCATATCTCACTTTAGTTCTCAGTTATCTTTTTTCTTAAAATGAACAAAGAAAGTAAATAATTATACCTGAACATTTATTTCAATGTGTGGAACTTTTAATAATTCTTTCACACATTCTTCATTTCCTGAATGTGCAGCCCAATGCAATGCAGTGCATCCAGCTTTGTCCAATCCATTTACAGACACCTATATAATAATACAGAACAAGTATGATAATAACAGTACTGCTTGAAAGTATTTAAGATTAAAATATATACTGTAAATAAGGGTTACTTGAGCCCATTACATTAAAATGATAAAATCTGGGTTTGGTACTTATTAGTTGAAGACTTGCACGTATTCCTCATTTCTCCGCTAGGTAGAAGCACTCTGCAGTCTCTAATGCTAGTACCAAACCCAGATTTTATCGTTTTACTGTTGGGCTCAAGTAACCCCCTAGGGTCCAAGTAACCCTTATTTACGGTATATATATTCTGCGACAAAAAATAAATAATACTGAATTAAAGCAAAAAGACAATGTTAAAAAGCACACAAATGCACAGGAACATTGTGTTTCCCCGTTACAAGGAATGCCTCTTTCCTTGAGTTGATAAAAGCAACACAAATGGAAGCAAGCAGCTTAAAAAGTAAACAAAGCGAATTAACCGAACACCAATGAGAAAATTTTGATCCGAGAAAGAACCAATTTGGAATGCAAACATTAAACAGAAGCTTTCCAACAGGTCCGAAATCAAGGAGAGAAAGAATTCAATTGGTGATAAATTGGATGTCTTTACATCCATAAGCTCACATCTTTATGCATTGAAAAAGGCGCTAATCATCTAGGGGCAGGCTAACATCTGACAAAAAAATGTTACCAGATACTATTTTAGAACTATTAATGGACTTTGGTACATTGTTCAAAAAGGTGGGCAAAATGTTTCTTCTGATGTTAAAAAAAAATTATAGTCAAACAAATTAGGTAGAAATACGGCTTAGATGGATTAAAAGTTACAACATGAATTTAATGCTAAAATATAAATATTTTACGTAAAATAATCCTTTAAATATTTTTTTTAAACCTAAAAAAATTGCACACATTCTCTACATTCATTTTTTTTTCACAAGCAAATATTACCTTATTTTGGATACATTCCGACAAGAAGGCAAGATTTCCACGTTTTGCCGCTTCATGTAATGGATGAAGAACTTCCTCTGTACTTTCTTCAACTATAAATCGGATTAAAAAAAAAGCTTAATTGACTTTGTTTGAGCATTAACATAAATACTTTAAGATTTAAAATATTCCATATTTAATAAGAGTATCAAAAGCAATTAAGTTATATTCATATCATCTTGTGTTCTTCTACAATGGGAAATATACTTGTCAGCTGGTGCTAATCAAAATCATGTGCAAAAACAAATTACTTATGCTTTATGTTGGTTTCAAACTTTTTAGAATCATAATTTCTCAGGTTAAAAAGAAAATGTATTTAGGGGTCAAAAATGCAATAGCTTAAAAGTAAAATTTTGTTTTCCTCGTCCTTCTTTTAATCATATGATTTTTTTTTTAATATCTCTTTTTTATTATTTTTGTCTGCTGAAACTGCAGAATTATCCCACCAAGAATGACAACTAAATCAAAATGATCGTTTCAGCTGAAGAGAATTGAAATAAATCGCTAGTTTTCAAATTTTGACGAATTTTTCAAAGACTAAATGTTTCAAAAAAAAAAAAAAAAAAAAATGTTTGGATGAAAAATAGCACGAAAAATATGAGTTATCGCTTTGTAGACGACTAGGAAATTATCTGAAAGCTATAAACTTTCAAATCCTATAATGGATGGAAAAAGATTGCACACATATACCCTGACGTTTCCTTCCTGCTATTTCACGATTTCAAAACATTGAGAATGAAACATAAACTAAAATATTGCCAAAGATTCCAGTAATATATTTGTAATAAAATGGCAATTTTGATCATGGAACGTTTTTACGCACTTTTCAGCGCAAAATGGTGTAAGAAAAGCAATTAATTTATCCTAGTTGATACTCCAAAAATCTAACAATATCATGCACAGAAAGAGCAACCCAAAATTTTTTTTTTCCATTTTTTAATTAATAAGACACATTTGTTTCAACTTATTTCTTTTTATATAAAAATGATAACTGATTTACTTTTTCCTAGCAAAATTTTTTAACTAGGAGAAAGTCATTTGCTTGTCCTGTCTGAATCTCTCTCAATAGCATTTGAACTATTTTAAAATTTTACATCAACATTTCAAATTAAATTAGTAGCAGTGAATCATGTATCACGTGGGTAAACTAAAACTGAACTACTTAATTATTTAACTAATCAAGGCACATCATTTAAATGTTTCTCACAAGGTTTTCATATTGTTCTAATGGTCTAGGAATGTGTTTAATATTTGCTAATACGCTATATATGGCATGACTTTATTCCACCATTTTGGCGGATTCATTAAGTATTTTGTAGATCTGAAGGGTCTGATGACATTATCTTTTTAAAGTTTGAAACTGAGATATGTAACGATTTGGAAATCTTCTCCAGTTTAATACTTCTGTTATATACAAAAAGTATTTTCTTTTTTAAACTATACCTACTACGTATATTTGATTTAAAGATAAGAATAAAAGAGCATCGTTTTCAAGCTTAAATATAGTTGTGTACTTGGATTAGTATAAAAAAAAGTCATTCTCCTCAGTTTATCTATGCACTCTTTTAACCCTTTATGCACTGACGGTACTCAGAAGTCCCGCTTTTATTAAAGTAGTATTATGAATCCAAAATGGCTGTAATCATGCTGAAACTTTTAAGTACCACTCCTTGTACTTTGCTGAAAGGCCGACAGATAGTACCTGCGATCGGAAACAGTTTTCTTGGGGGCCCTAAGGCATTGGGGTCCTTAGACCCCCAAAATTTTCAAAAATTTTTTACTTGATAAATATGTTTTTTGATGTATTTTCAACTAAAAAACCAAAAAAATATATAAAAAATCATTAATAACTTAATTCAGTACATAAAGGGTTAAATAGATTTTGAATAGACATTGCCGATAGTGAGAACGTTCAAAGCGTACCATAGTTACTGGGAATGAGACCAACTACTCCATTACAAGAAGCTTTCCACCATCCAGCATCACCTTTAGTGTCAATGATGTACAGGTTATCCCCTTCTTCAAATGATAGTTCATCGCTCTGCAAAAAATAATTTACATGGTGGCATACTTTCAAAAGCCTTAATTATCTGACTGAAAAGCTAGAACAATTGAGCTCTAATATACTAAGAGTAGTGTGAACTTAGTGGTCTGTTTTTATTTAGCCCTCCGAGCATAGCAAAAGCAGCCTTTTTCTTTTATTTAAATTCAAGTTTTATTCTGTAAGGTGCTTTACATGCATTTTTCAAGTCTTTAATCTGCAAAGTTCAGGATAACAAAAGAAGTAATCTTTTTCCATTGAACAAGATGTTTTAATCATACCTGCCAACATGTCTACTTAGAAAATTTTACAATTTTCCCTAGAAAATTAGATAATGAATAAGTTATCATAATTACATCACTGTAACTTTCACTAGTTTTACTTAACATTTAAAGTTTTCTTTTGTCAATTGAATAAATTTATCTATGCAATTTTATGTGAACTGTTAAATATAAGCATGCTTGTAAAAAACAAAAACATGAATAATAAAAAATAAATAAAATAAGGTGATCTAAGGTAGCCATGTTAAAATAAATTCCAACTGTCAAAATATTATAATATTTTCAGGATGCAAAAGGATTGAAATCTCAAACACAGGAAGCTATTTTGGTAGGCTATTGGTTAGTTTTTAAAAATAAATTTTTTGTTAATCATAAAATTAAAAAATAAAATGAGTTAATCTAAGACAGCAATGTGTAAAAATAACTCTCAACCATCAAAAAGATTAAAACACTAAGATGATAAAGAATTGAAATGTCAAATACAAGAAGCGATTTTCCGAGAATCACGTGTAAACATGTATAGGGGGAGGAAAAGATTTATTAATTATGAAAATAAATAATTAAATGTGATGATCTAAGGTTGTATATGCTTATGTAAGCTTAAATTTTCCAAAGTATTAAGATGTTTGCACGATGCAAAAGGATTGCAACCTCAACCACGAGAACCAGTTTTCCGCAAAGTTAACGTTTACTGTTGAATAGTGACGAAATTCAGGCTCTCCTTCTCGTATTAACACACGAAACGATGAAATTTGAAAAAGGCTTTTTGTTGAAATTTAGTTTTTTTTTAAGAGAACGTTGGAATTGATGAAAACTTTGTAAAAAACATACAATTTACACCTTTTCCTTTCGACTGTACAATAGAGCATAAAACATACGAAGTTACGGCCCAAATGTACAAGTTGGCAGGCACGTTTATTGCATGAACTGTTTTGCCATACTCACTCGAAATTCAGACCACAAGCTTTAGTGCTAAAGAAAGGGCAGTTCTATCTCCTGTTAGTGTTACAGCTTATTGGCTAGATCAGAGGTCTTGGAACCAGGGAGGATGCTACAGAGTCCAAGGGCTCCTTAGAACTTAATAAGGATAGCTATCACAAGTGATCATTATTTGCGAAACCAAGGCACCAAAACTTTAAGAATTTTTTAGGAAAGATCTAATTTTAAAAGGTAGTTTCTGTCTGATAAAAACAAATACAACTAATATTTTGTGAGCAAAATACGTGGAATGTAGATATACAGAATGAAAAAAGAAAACCAAAAAAAGAAAAAAAAAGCTCATTTTCCATTTTTACCTTCATTATCTTACTAAGATGTTTGATTCTGATGAAATAAAGAATAAATAAAAATATTGGACATTCCAGTGCGATAAAAGTATTTTTTTTCAGATCGTAGAGCAAGAAGTTCTGTCACGAAAGTGACAAGTAAAAGGGATTCCCCAAAGTGTAAAAGGTTGAATATATAGAATGAATAATAGAACATTAAAAGCAATTTACCTGTTGGGCACTGTATCTATAAAGTGCTCTTACAACTTTCACGTGACCTAATGGAAACGAATAAAAAGAAAATTTTCAATAAATGAATGTAGCAAAACCAACTTAAAATATTTTAACTCACTTACCAGGTTTTGGAACGGGCTTGGGTGGAGCAGGTCTCAACGAACTAGACATATTATATATTTTTTAATGCACGCACAAACGAGAAATTCTAACGCAGTAGGTTCGGTTAAAAATGTGATAAAATTCTTAAAATATAAATCAATGAATAAATAAATGCAAATATTTGGGTTTTTGTTCAAAAGCGTTCATTTTCAGAGAATCATATTTGAAACCGCGGATTCTTAACACGATAAAAATTGTTGCAGAATATTAAGAGCGCAAACTGAGATTGCAAAGTATTTTTACATGTTTAGAAAATATTTCACAAAAAATCACAGAACGAAAACAAAAATTTCTCTTCGGAGAAATAAAAAAAGTATTAAAAACAAATAATAAGCGAAGAGAACTTTTGATGCCATACTTTTGAACAAATTTCACTTATCAGAAATCGAGCTAGTCGTTTAATCAAACAAAATCTTTGAGAATAACAAAATTTCATTGAAAACTATTTTTTTCACAAATTATTCCTAATATTTCTAAATTTGAAATTGTTTTCGTATTATTTTCATTTAGATGTAAAGTAGTACAGTTTTTCTATCATCACTGTAACTGTCTTAATTGCATGTGTGTCTGGTTTGTTTTGATTTCGTGTTGTTTGACACATTGACAATTAATAAAAAAGTGACTTATTATTTAATCTTAGATTTTAAACTTTAATGCCTATTAAAATTATCACAACTTCCTTAAAAAGATTTCTGCTTTGTTCTGGAAATAAAATAACAGCGTCAGTCCGTAGGTACTCAAATTTCAACAAAATGTCTGGAACCATAAAATATTTAAGGTCTGTTTGTTTTTATATTTTTGTAACAGTAGCAGAATTATTTGTTGTGTAAAACTTTAAAGAATGCAATTAGTAATTGCGTTATAAATTTAACTGTCATTCTTTACAGTCCATTCTTTTAATTAAAAAAGAAAAGTTATAAGTAATGATAACTAACAACTGATTTAATTATGAAATACCAACGGGAACTCACGGGACCTATATCGAAAAGAAAAATTCAGTTCAGTTAAGTTTTCGATTAGGTATAGAAAGCTAAAAATTTGGAGATTTTTTTCTGCGAGAAGTTGTTTTTGATATCAAAATGATAAGAGCTAAATTTTGAAAATAACTTTTCAGTCAGTACCTAGATTTGGGAGTGAGGAATTTGTAAGAGAGTCTTAAAAATCTGAGCATTTTTTCCTCCTTATTTATACATTTTTGGACCAACATTTCAGGGGAGGGGTGAGGGTTGTCCCTAAAAACCCCTCTTATATAGTCACTGTTTACAAGTGTCTAAAACAATTGTGTGTGCTAAATCAAAAAGTCGTAAAATGCCACTCTTATGACGTGAGATTTTGACTGAAAAAGAAGTCTTGTAATGCATTATTTACGTAAGTCGAGACTCCACTTTATAACCGATTTCAGAAAAAGGAGCAATTCAATAAACATAAAAATTAATGACATGTGCCTCAGAGAAATTATTAGTCTATTATCATATCCGGCTGATTCTCTGAAAAGAACAAAAGAAAATTTCTTTACCAGTTTTTTTAACAGGTGTTTTTGTTTCAAACGGGGCTGGATATTAGCTACTAACCATTTGCAGGCCTGCTATATTCTTGAAACCTGCAATCATTCTTTCATGTGGCATAACTATCGGCGAATGCTATTATCATGAGAGTTTTGACGCCCAGTTTCCCCACTAGATGGAGGCACCTCGGGTCTATTTGATGCCCAACTACATACAGAATGAAATTTAACCAAGAGATGCTCCTTACCAAACGGATACTCGGGCAATCTTTCACATGGTGTATACTGCCATGCTAAGTGCAAAAGTGGTATCTGCAGACAATCTCAAACTGAGGTATTGCTGTTTAAAGTGTTGCACTTCCATGTATTTGATTCAGGAGATATTTTCAGAATTAAAAAAAAAATATTTCCTATTTTCAAATGATCATAAAACATTGTATTTATTTAAAATGCGTGACAAAGAATCACCTGGTGACAATAACTCACTTTTTTCAAAAAGTGCAGACACGACTTTTGTGCTTAGCACGGCAGTATAAGCATACGACGTGACGTTGTAGATTTGCTGCATCTTAAAAATTCACTGATTAGAGCTAAGTTTGATCCTGCGCCTTTAAGCGTACAAGATCAGTGTATTAACCACTACAGCACTCTGTCGGCACTAAGAAGAAGTAAATTTTAATTGTTTTGGGGTAGAATACACAACAAAAGTTGCAGCTTAAACTGTAACAAATTAAGTGTATGGAAAGTGTGCCAGTTTTTTTCATTGATTAAAAAAGAGAAGAGATTACTTTTTATGAGTAGCATAACTTTTTTTTCTGTTATGTCAAATGTAAAGCAACATCAAAAAAAAAAAAAAAAAGTACAATGGAGCTCTGGTAACTTGACCTGCAGATAACTCGACAACCTCATTAAGTCGACATTTATTTTTCCAATGGTTGGTCCAATTTTAATTTCAACGGGTGCAAACCTCTCTAACTTGACTCACATGTACAATAGGGTGGGCCGAAAATGACTTTTATTTTTTTTTCGATGACGAGGTATGCGGAAAAGGTGCCATTGGGGGCACAAAGCACTCACAAAAAATTTGAATTTTTTTGCACAATTTCTTGATCTGCCGCAATCGCCTTGAAGTTTCGAAAAAATGCTAATTTTTGATGTTTTTCGAAAAATTTGTCAAAATTTTTTTTTTAATATTTTCAGTGATAGGTGTAACTTAAAAGGTACTATTAGGGGCACTAAGTTCACATAAAAAATTTGAATTATTTTGCTCCATTTCTTGATCAGCCATAAACGCTTGGGGGTTTCAGAAAAATTGCTAAAATTGGATATTACAGCAAAATTTGTGAAATTTTTTAAAAAATTATTTTCGGTAATGGGGAGAGCAAAAAAAGCTCACTATTATCATTAAATCAACATTAAAATTGAATTGTAAATGATATTTATTTAATTTGTCACAAATACGGGGAAACTTCGGATTTTTTTTTTTTTTTCTACTGATCCAATTTATTTATTAATTTTTAAGCTTTATAAAAATTCCTTCCAAGTATTGAGAGACAATTTAGGAGTCTGAAATAAGAAGTAGTTTGTCAAATAATCTGCATTTTTATTTTTAAAATTCGTTAGAGTTACAAATTAGTTATTTATTACTATTGAATAAAAAAAAATGTGTTAACTGAAAGTGCTTCACAGTTCTCAGCTTATTGCGCATCCAAATATCTTGCAAAATAATCCAGAACTCAACGCGAGGAGGTGGCTGCACGAGTGCTACCAGCCCTCCACCTAAAAATATTATATTCACGTTGTTTTGCATTCTTCGTGCAATAAAGTCCTTCTTCGAATTAAACGTTGACATTTTTATCCTGGATTGTATCTTTTCTCTGACGAAGGTATCTCTGTCCTCATGGCCACATACGTGCATTGCCGCTTCTGTCACTAGTTTAATTTTTCTTCCCACAGCTTGCGTGTGACTTGGAAAGCGGACTGAAGCTTCATCTAAAACCAAGCCTGATTCTATGTTTCTCTCAATCTCTTCGAATGAAAAATTCTTTGTAATTGGAGGCTCACTAAGATCTGTTGAGAGCCAGTTGATGCAGTCGTAGTACTCAGTAGCCATAAAGTTCAGTTTTAGAACCTTAAACTGTCTCAGTCTCCTGATCTCTTTCTTCTTTGAAAGGTGGCATTGTTTAATCCTTTTCCATGCCAATATTCTGATTTCTTTGTTTTCGTCTGTCGCCATTACTAATAGTATATTCTCAGGATAGCTATAGTATGCATTTCTTTGAACCACCGAATGCACTATCGTTAAGTCATCAGAGAGGAAGTTTGAGAGTAGAACTATTTTCCACAAATGTCTCGGTCCATCTGCTCACCCTGGTAACTTCCTCACTGAGAACCATACTCTGCGCATAAACTCGTACTACTCGTATACTAATATTTGTAATTGGAGGCTCACTAAGATCTGTTGAGAGCCAGTCGATGCAGTCGTAGTACTCAGTAGCCATAAGAGTAGAATGACGTAGTACGAGTTTATGCGCAGAGTATGGTTCTCAGTGAGGAAGTTACTAGGGTGAGCAGATGGACCGAGACATTTGTGCAAAATAGTTCTACTCTCAAACTTCCTCTCTGATGACTTAACGATAGTGCATTCGGTAGTTCAAAGAAATGCATACTATAGCCATCCTGAGAATATACTATTAGCAATGGCGACAGACGAAAGCAAAGAAATCAGAATATTGGCATGGAAAAGGATTAAACAATGCCACCTTTCAAAGAAGAAAGAGATCAGGAGACTGAGACAGTTTAAGGTTCTAAAACTGAACTTTATGGCTACTGAGTGCTACGACTGCATCAACTGGCTCTCAACAGATCTTAGTAAGCCTCCAATTACAAAGAATCTTTCATTCGAAGAGATTGAGAGAAACATAGAATCAGGTTTGGTTTTAGATGAAGCTTCAGTCCGCTTTCCAAGTCACAACGCAAGCTGTGGGAAGAAAAATTAAAGTAGTGACAGAAGCGGCAATGCACGTATGTGGCCATGAGGACAGAGATACCTTCGTCAGAGAAAAGATACAATCCAGGATAAAAATATCAACGTTTAATTCGAAGAAGGACTTTATTGCATGAAGAATGCAAAACAACGTGAATATAATATTTTTAGGTGGAGGGCTGGTAGAAGTCGTGCAGCCACCTCCTCGCGTTGAGTTCTGGATTATTTTGCAAGATATTTGGATGCGCAATAAGCTGAGAACTGTGAAGCACTTTCAGTTAACACATTTCTTTTTTTATTCAATAGTAATAAATAACTAATTTGTAACTCTAACGAATTTTAAAAATGTAAATGCAGATTATTTGATAAACTACTTCTTATTTCAGACTCATAAATTGTCTCTCAACACTTGGAAGGAATTTTCATAAAGCTTAAAAATTAATAAATAAATTGGATCAGTACAAAAAAAAAAATCCAAATTTTTCCTGTATTTGTGACAAATTAAATAAATATCATTTACAATTCAATTTTAATGTTGATTTAATGATAATAGTGAGCCTTTTTTGCTCTCCCCATTACCAAAAATAATTTTTTAAAAAATTTCACAAATTTTGCTGTAATATCCAATTTTAGCATTTTTTCTGAAACCCCCAAGCGTTTATGGCTGATCAAGAAATGGAGCAAAATAATTCAATTTTTTTATGTGAACTTAGTGCCCCTAATAGTACCTTTTAAGTTACACCTATCACTGAAAATATTAAAAAAAAATTTTTGACAAATTTTACGAAAAACATCAAAAATTAGCATTTTTTCGAAACTTCAAGGCGATTACGGCAGATCAAGAAATTGTGCAAAAAAATTCAAATTTTTTGTGAGTGCTTTGTGCCCCCAATGGCACCTTTTCCGCATACCTCGTCATCGAAAAAAAAATAAAAGTCATTTTCGGGCCACCCTAATGTACAATAACCTCTCTCAGTCAACATCCACTCGAAATCAGTCTGCTTTTTTCATCCGACAATCTTCCCCAGTTACCATTTCTAAAAATTCTACTGCTTATGGGTTAGGCAGCTCATTGTTCTCCGAAAAGTTTCCTTTTTCTCTGGCAGAGCGTTCTTATCTCTTTTTAAAAATTACACAGGTCCGCAACCAAAAAACTGCATGGTATATTTTGAGTGTTCTTTATGTTTTTCGGTGTGCTGAATTCGAAAATGATCTCTGTTTTTGTCCATCACGTACAGTTTTTCCGCAAAACGTGTGTACTGAATGTGGTAATGTATCATTTTTTCTCTATTTAACTGAAAAAAATTCTCTACTAATTTATAATTTAGAAAAATGTTTGTTACAAATATTTTTCTTATTTGCTTCTTTGATGTTCAAAGAGTACCTACAGTTATAAAAACTGAAAAGAAAACGGGGGAGAGAGCGAGGCTGCGCGTTAGATGGGGAAAAGTGAAAACAGGCCTGCTACACTCACCCACAGAGCCACATTGATTAGGTTCAAATATGTTGCACTGTGTTCCTGGACTATTAAGGATTTTATTAAAATAAGGGTGATAGTGATACGAGAGATAAAGAATGTGGGGGGATTTCATTTATTTATTTTTCGTTGGATTCATTTATCAAAAGTATTGGTTTGTATTGAAGGTTTTTTTTTTTTTGTTTTTTTTTTTTTTAAATTTCTTCCGCCTTCTTATCAGATCAAAAGAAGTAATTTTTTTTTTAAATAAGCAGAAATGCTGCCATGGTGCATTTTGCACAACCCTTTTTAAAATACAAATCGTCAAAGGTGATGGAGCTAGTCGTGGTATTCCACTTTGGGAAGTATAGTGGTTGATTGTGAAAAAGTGCTGTTTCCAAATCTTCACATTAAATTAGGACTGATGAAGCAATTTATCGAGGGTTTGTTAAAAGATGGAGACTTTCAAATATGTTTGTTCGAAGTTTTCTGAAGCTAAATTGAAAGAGGGAATATTCACAGGACCTGACATAAGTGAACTTTTATTTTACCTTTTTTTTTTTTTTTTTTGAATCAATAAATGAATGAAACTGAAAAAGAAGCCTTGAACTTGTTCAAGGCTGACTATTTTCCCAAAAACCTTGGTGGCTTTAGTGAGGAACAGGATGAGAGGTTTCATCGAGATGTGAAAAACATAGAAAGACGTTACCAAGGAAAGTGGGAGGTAAATAGAATGTCATACTACATTTGGATGCTCAAGCGGGAAACATCGAGATCCAACCTGCGAAAGCGCACCAATAGGAGTATCAATAAAAAGAAAAAAATGGTTTTACCGTAAAAAGGAGTAAACACTAAATGGGATCCACTTCTTAAAATGTGTTGTAATAAGTAAAACAATTGTAAAGCTTTTTTTTAAAACAAATATCTGATTTTCTTTGTAACTTTTTTTTTCGACTTTGACAATTAAGTTCTCATGTATTGCAAAAAATCTGCACGTGATGGGAAAAAATGAAGCTCATATTCGGATTCAGCACACCGAAAAACATTAAAATCGGTCAAAACATCCCATGCATCTGTTCGAAAATTTTTTTTTGCAGACCTGTGTTATTTATCTACTAGCTGCGTGGCCCGGCATTGCGCGGGCTTCCTCAGAAATAAAAGCGATGTCAAGTAGTGCATGCTTAACTTTCTCCCTAAATGACAAATGAAAAATTTACAGTATAATTTCCCATTAGAATAACGACACCAAACTGCTCATTCTTCCTCTAAAATTAACAATAAAATTCTAAATGGATTAATTGTTTTCAGATTTATATAAATAGGGAAAAAGTCCCTACTAAAAGCAATTATTTCCATACTGCTTATTTAAAAAAAAAAAAAATCTGGTATGGACACCACACTACTTCCTTTTAAGTGTAAATTTATTAGTAGTTGCCTTAAGTGTTAAAAAAAGTGCTTGGAGTGAGCAAGGTAACAATTCAAATATTTACTCCCCTACTGCCACGAAACAATGCAAAAAATATTTTACAATGGTTAATTTTCTAAATATTGCTGATTTTAATATCATTCAGTGATTTTTTCGCAAAATATCGCTAAATGAACCCCCCCCCCCCCCCAAAAAAATCGCCAAATTTGTCGCCAAGTCGTCGTCTAACACTTGAGGACCAAAAGCTTGGTGACATATCGCCAAGTGGTCGCACCAATTCATATCACTTGAGCCTGCATTGAAATTAACACTGATTTACCCAAAAAAAGGGGTAAAACACCCCCTTGGGAACATTCGAATGCAACCACAAGGGGAGGTGCACAACTAGACCATCCTCAGAGCCCACATACCAAGCTAGAAGCTTCTACGGCATATAGTTTTTGAGTTATGCGACACACATACGCACATACGTATATACAGACGTCAAGAGAAAACTCGTCGTAATTTACTCGGGGGTGGTTGAAAAGGATTTTTCGGCTGCTTATATGTTGGAAGGTACATGTGCACGTGCTGACAGGTCGAAAAAACTACTAAACATTCATTCGGGAGTGAGCAAAATCAAAATTTAGACTCAAAGTTGAGTGATTTTTTTTTTTCGTGATCACAATACTTCCTTTACTACGTAAAAAGAAGTAATAACGATAACATTCTAAGCGAAAAAGTTGTTTTAGAATTTGGATGTCAGCCAAAACAATTGTTTGCTAAAAACAATTAGGTAGAGTTTCATTCATTAACACATATTCAAAAATGGCTACAGCAGGGAATAAAAATCATTGATTAGAATAAAAGAGAAACTAAGAAATATTTGATTTAAAGTTATAAATGAGCAATAAAATTCCTTGCCAAAAACAATTATTCCCAAACCACTTTCTTCCTGTAAAATTAATTGTAAAATTCTGAACGTAAAAGTTGTTTTAATAATTGGATCGCAGCCAAAAAAAAGTCCCTGCAAAGAACATCAATTAGAATTTTATTTGTTAATACATATTCAAAATGGCTACAGAAATAAATATCGATTGCCCCCAAAAAAAGTCCCTGTTAAGAACATCAACCAGAATTTTATTTGTTACCACATATTCAAAATGGCAACAGAAATAAATAAAAATTATTGATTGGAATTTAAGAAATGACGCAAAATGTTTTTTTATTAATTATAATTGAGAAAATAAATTCCAACGTGTAAAACCATCATTAGAACTTAAGAGTACCACAGTTTAAAAATGGTAACAGAAAAAAGTCATTAATTAGAATAAAAGAGAAATGACGAAAAAGTTAATTTGTAATTTTATTACTCAGAAAAAAATTCCGAACTATAAACAATTGTTAGAACTTTATTGTAACACGTATTCAAAATAGCAACGAAAAGAAATAAGTCTTTGAATATTAAAAAGTTCAAAAAAATTAATGAACGTTTTAATTAATGTCTCGGCTAATTAAAGGCTTACAATTACGCGGTTGGTCTTAGTATTTTCCTAGAAAAATTTCAAATCGAATGGTACCTCGTTTGATGCTCTACTTACAGCGGTTTTTGAGGAGTTCAGACAGACGCGAAAATATAGTATTAAATAGCTGCTTGGCCCGTGTTTGCGCCTTTGAAGTATTGAAGAGACCCCCCCCCCCCCCCGCTCCGCGGCTCTCTTGCGCGTTTACTTACAATTATTCCTAAACCGCTTTTTTCGTGTAAAATTAATTGCAAAATTCTAAACGAAAAAGTTGTTTTAATATTTGGATCGTAGCCAAAAAAAGTCCCTGCTAAAAATATCAATTAGAATTTTATTTGAAACATATTTCAAAATGGCAACAGAAAAAAAAGTCATTAATTAGAATAAATACTGTTATTAGAACTTTATTGTAACACGTATTCAAATGGCAAAGGAAAGAAATAAATGGGCCAATCCATGGTTACGGTCGTTTCATTCGCACAACTTCAGCTGCTCATATTTTATTCACAAATGCAGTTAAAGTTCTAATGAAAACAGGGAATGATAAAGCTTTCCCCCCCCCCCCCCCCCCCCCAACATGATTATCACCAAGCGTTAGTTTGAAATTATTAGTGGAAGTTGTAGAAAAATCTCGAAAATGTGTGGTTACGGTCGTTTCAAAAAAAAGACATGGTTTTTTGAGTGCTATCAAATACTGCCACTTTTCTGTGAATCTATTGCACGTATGATCTTCTGGATTTTTATAATAATTGCTAAATAAATAAGGAATGATATCACACAAAGAACTTAGCTTTTTTGTTGAAAAATAAATTTTTATGAATTTTTTATTGCGGTTACGGCCGTTACAAAAGCGGTTACGGTCGTTTCACGTCTGACTATCTTACTACTATTATATATGCGAAAGTTTGTATGGATGTATGGATGGATGTATGGATGTTTGTTCCTCTTTCACGCAAAAACTACTGAATGGATTTTAATGAAACTTTTACCATAATGTAGCTTACACATCAGAATAACACATAGGCTATAAATTTTAACGATATTCGAAAAAGTTCGATCAGTAGCGCTTTTTTCATTCCAATTTAAGCACATTTTTCGCATAAATCCGCGAAGGCTTCCAACAAACTAATTCAGTATTTAGTGTATCATCTCAACTCCCTGTCGCAAGCTAAAATTGCGAGCATCATTTCTTCTTTCCGTATTTAATGTTCAAATCTTTTCTCAAGTCAAATCATGAAGGTTTTTTTTTCCAGCTTCATGGGAATATCCAGGCTTTTACCAGGATTTGTATTTAAAACGTTTTGTAGTCTTAGTTGTGTAAGTAGAATATTTATCCTTAAGCAATGTGTTTTCTTAATGTGCATTGCTGCGTGAAAATATTATTTTTTTAGAATAAATTGTATTCCTTTATTAGTAAATTGTTCACTGTATCAATTATTTTCACAAGTTTCGTAATTTGTCGGTCCTGCTTAATCGGGTAACGGATAAAAAATACAATTTTACGGTATTTTTAAAAATTTGTTTGCGCTGACTGGGCGGGTACTTACAATTGGTCACTTAGAATCCAATCGAACAGGTATCTTGCCGAATTTGTTGCAAGAATATTATAACTAAGATTATGAGTAATTTTTCAACGGACGCCAGTTTTGGCGCCAAAGACTATGTAATAATACTTTGCTTCTTACACGATATAACTAAAATAAAACGATTGTTGTCTGATATTTGTAAACTGCGCCAAAATCTTAATCATCGAGATAATATTCCCACAGTTGAAGAAAAGTTCAGGTTTTTTTTTTTTTTTTGGCCGATTCCGTACGTTGTCATTAATAAACTTTTAAAACTTACGTCAAAGCGTAAAGTAATCCGCATACGAAATTAATCAAACCCCAAAACTAAAACTACCATTAATTTGTGTTTTTCGCACAAATAATTGTCAAATGCTCCCTACTAATTTCGAAATCACTTAGGACAAAAACTTTTAGCGTCATTTCATGGTCAGTAATATTTTCTCAGCATTAAATGACAATTTTTCTTTGACAAAAATTACTGACTTTATAATACCTAAGCATATTTTCATAAAGTAGGGAGAGGAGCAAAGTTATCCTAGGTATCCCAAAACAGTTACCGCAAATTTAGCGACATTTTAAATCGTCAAAGCGGTACGTTTTGAGTTCTTTTAGTTTAGGGAAAAAAAAAGGCGATTATAAATTGTTTCTCAATATTTTTACTGGCCCAGGCAACGCCGGGTATTTTTGCTAGTTTTCAATATGTATGTTGCTAAAAATGAGTAAACGGCTATTTTAATTCATTTTTCCGCCATATATAAAGTCAAATAATCGACATATGAGCAGAAAGGTTCTCCAGTTAGTTCATTTGATAAATTATATAATCTTCAATTGATTAATATAGACTTTGGAAGCTTTCGAATCCCTTCAGCTACGTTTTCCCATGAAACTTCACCAGAATACCTCCCAGTCTCTCTTCAGATATTTTAGCTCCACTAAATCCTCATAATCATCTGTGACTTGAGCTCTGTATTTCTTCAGTACTCTGCTTAGAAAAATTTCTACAAATTCGCTTATTACGTAAATGATATTGATTGTACCGGGTACCTTAACATTTTTAAAATACTCACACATTAAGATTTTTTTCTGCGTAACTCATTTGCCCTCGTCCTCCCTTTATCGAGATATAAGATTTTAAAGGCATAAATTTAAGTGAAGCTCCAAATTTAAAGGCTTCTGGGGAAATAGAAGGCCTACTATTTCACCATCTGCATGTGATAGGACAGCTATCAGCAAAGCATGCGAAAAGATGTCTCCCATTATAACCTGAAACTCGCTAAATTTTGTGACTTTATTACAATTTCGGCAGACTTTAGGACTTTATAATTCGAAAACGAGGAGGTGAGGGCAAATAATTTATAAATCCAGCAAAATGTTTTACTACAATGTTTCAAATGCAAATAACTTAATTTTTTTTTCATTATTTCACTTTTGTATGGTTTCCTGGGGAACATCAAATGACCCATGAGGCAAATTTGTCTAAGAACTGACGTAAACGGTATTTATAGTAGGAAAGCTCCTTTATAGGAGCTTTTTCACGCTATAAGAGATGAATACCCCCAAAGTAACTTTCAGATGCATCAGTGGACTTATGTACCAAATTTGGCAAACATCCGACGTGAACTGTGAATTTAGACCTAAAACATGTAACACCCGTAACCAACATAGCACAAAAACGAAAAGGTTTCTTGAAAAATTAGA
>JAXGGA010009789.1:0-49842 GCA_038373865.1 Uloborus plumipes
CCACACCATTGGTCGACGGGCATACATGCCAACGCGTGAAGTCGATTTTTGACAATTTGTGTCGAAACACGGTTTGCCAGTAGCCGAGCAAAGTTGTCGTTGTAGTTGAGTGACACTCATATTTCGGAGTCTCTGAGCCGATAAAGCTAAAAAACAGCGGCCTTCAATGGGCGTTGTAGCCAGTCTACGTCCTTTCCCTGATCTATGGTCAGTTTCAGTCTCTAGAAAACGGCTCCGGATCCTGGAAACTACACTTTGAGAAACTAAATGGCTTCCGCTACCTCGGCTTGTTTTTGGCCTCCCTCTAGTCTGCCAACAACTCTAGAAACTTCTGAATTGGTCAAATGTCTTCGTTGACAAATGGTACACATCGGAACAATGCTCTTACAGAACGTCGATCATTCTTTTCTGCCTTATCTTATAGTAAAGTGAGAGTGAAATTTCATTCTCTGCCGCTAAAGAGTCGTTTTCGACGTCGAACTCAAAATTTGCATACTATGAAGTTTGGAAATGAGCAAAATTTACATTTGTAACTCTCTTCTTCCCTTTTATGCAAAAACAAAATTGTTAAAAAATGTTTAAACCCATTTTTTATAGGAAACGTACAATATCCTTTAATTGTTTTGAGCGGTGTACTAAGAGTCCTAATAAACTTATAATTTTAACTTACCTCAAAGAAACGTTATTAGTAATTTCACTACAGAAATAAAGAACCTAGAAACCCACAAATAACATCCTCCTCATGACCCAAATTTGAGATTCTATTGAGAAAAAAAATCTATGTTGCATACTGCTTAAGGCCAATACTGCAGTAAATTCATGCAAGACAAATCATTTTTTACGAAATATATATACGTTTTTTTTTTCATTACATGCCCTTTTCAAAACTATTAATTGTACTCTATAGCTAACTACTGCCTTTAGAGGGTGCCATTGCCTTACCCCTACTTTAAAGCTCTCAATCTAGAAAAACATGTCTCTCAAGTAGTTACACTACATGTTAAACAACGTTTAAAGTCTTCAGTCATGCCCCCAATTTGGTATAATTTCACAAAATATTGCTTAGGAATGAAATTTGATGTTTTTTTGCCAAAAAGTTCACAAAAAAATGTGCTTTGTAAAGAAGCAAACTTTTATTTTGAGTGTAACCATGCATTTCTTCATTGCTGTAAGTATTTTTTTAAATTTTACTGATACTGTCTGATCTTTTATCGTACGACCTTTCTCGCATTTGCGCATGCCTGAGGTCTCTTCTGATTTTCCCGAAATAGGGGGGGGGATGCAACTAGGAAGTAAGAAAAGCGAATAAAAACTGAAAGCACCGGCAATTGCTTCTTCCTAACCTTTCACCACTTTTCAAATGGAAGTGTTCGCGACTGCCAAGCACGGAGTTCGAAAACAGACAGTACATTAGACGTCGGTCATATGAACTAGTGATTAATTGAATTAACCGCTTTAATGAGTCAAGTTGCCTAAAACAGAATACTATACAGCTGTACTTAATTAGCCACTTTATTGAACTAAATCTGTTTAGAAAACGTAATTCATGTAAGCGGCAGCCACTATGTAATAATAATGTGCAGCGTAAACAATATATGAAGTAATGTTGCTTACTTATTAACTAATATTAATCATTTATCGTTGTATTATACTAAAATATAAAATTAATTATATAAGTATTCATGCTGTCAGCTTTTTAGTTTCATTTCACATTGAATTACATTTTTTTTTAAATAATAAATGTATATGGCATTTTCAATTTCACAGCTTCCACACATAGGCCTCACAAAGGAACCTTATTAATTCAATTGAAGTTAAAGCGTAAAGCCAAAAAATACATCTGTTAGAATAAACGAAAACTAAATTATTGAAAACGTTATTTTGAAAGTTCTTAGAATAGAATGCTTAACTAATTTTGTTTCAAAACATAGCAAAATACTAAGAAATGTCTACAGTAATTTGTTAAAATACGCTACCGCCCAAAAATATCTGGATTAGTTTCAAGCAACGGGAACAAAAATATCTGGCATAAGGAAGCTATTATGGAATTTTCTCATTTCACACATAATTACAGTAATTAAATTGTTGAGGCATTTCAATTACGACGCTTTATCAGAAAAATATCGCTATTTGTTCGATAGCTTTCCGTTTAAACATGGAACCAATTGGGACTCGTTTGCAGAATTTATTTCATTAATTTGAAATTGCCGGGATCGTGCTGATGTCTTTTAAATGCAAAAGGAACGAAAGGGTTTATTAGGGTAATATATTTCAATTTGCAACAGTTCAGAGTTAATTTTCATTCTTAATTTAATCAATACCCCATGAATAATAGGGATACGAGTACACTGATACAATACGGTACGCTGTACAGACAACTTACATTGCTTTTTATAATTTAATGTAAGTTAAAATAAATCTGATGGACATTAAAATGTGTGTTTCGCTGTTAAACGCTAAAGAATGAATTTTTTTATTGAATGATGCTATGTTACCGCTGTTGATACATAAATATATTTAGTATAGCATTTGAAAACTGAATTACCACATAATAGTACACTCAGTGTTTCATTTTTCAGCGAATATTGGTGGTACTAATGTCAAGTGTTTTGTGTTCAAATTGTCTTTTTCGTGCTTTTGATTTTCCTAAATGTAATGTAGACATTTGGGGGGCCATATAAACAGTTTTTTTCCTCTTCAAATTTTTACTATCCTAACTCTTGTTCTTTTATTGATCATTTCTTTTTAAATTGAAACGATTTTGTTTATGATTAACGGTTGCGAAAATAGAGGTCTTGGATGTTAAACGGAACACACTATATAAAATCCAATCAATTACTAAATGGAATAAAGTGATTTGCTGAATGCCTAGCATTAAGGAATGCAATTAATAATTTGCATGATTAAATAAACCCATGTATGACTAAAGCTCTAAATGTGTACTGGGGCAAAATGTTTTTATTTCGATTATAACTAAACACCTAATTACATTAGTTTTGTGTGTGTGTGTGTCTTTTTTTTTTACTCCATGAACTCTTATTCAGTAATTGCAGTTTATAGTACGGTAAATAAATGTGTGACGTAGTTTTATTATTTTTTGGAACCTGCGTTATTTTTAATTCATAACTATGCATAAAAAAACCGCTTTTCCTTAAGTTTACGGTTTTAATTTTCTACACTGTCCCTGTTATTAAACGCTGAATTATCTCAAGTGCGCTCAATAACAGCTAAACCGCAGCTTGGATGGGTGGATTATAATATATTAGATTTTAATGAAGTTTTATATCAGTAAGGGGCGTGGTGCTAAAACGAACTCCAACTTTTACCGAAAGAAGTGGAAAAACTGCTGTCAAAGAAAGCCCATTTAATATCTTGCATCGAAGTGTAATGCATAAAAAATGTTTTCAGTAAATATTTTATCATGCTGGGAATTACTAAACCTATATTTCTTTTTGCTCTTATTCCCACACGAAAATCGGTTACTCGGCGTATGATAATGCATGGCTTTCAATGGATTATATTTGTCTTTGTGTGCTTTTCTTTGGAGTATTGTTTTGTTAGTAGAGTAAGGAAGCAACATTTCTGCAAGACGATACCTTATACAAATTATATATTATGCATTTACCTACTCTTGCTTTTAATTTATATATACAAGCAGAGAAAGGAATTCTTAACCTGTCGGCGTTTGTGAGTGTGATGAAATACCTTAACTATGAGAGGAAAAAATGAATGTATAAATATTTAATTTTCTCAGATTGACAACGTACGAATTATTTAGAGCGTTCTTTGCTTCAACGATGCTGTTAATCTTTTTATTCATATTATATGGTTCGGACTATTGCTACAGGATATTTTTATGTAACATGCAAAAAAAAATTTCTTTCTTGCATGGAAATTATAAATAATGTTTTTAACCTCAAAAAATAGCGAAGCAATGTACAAAGAATTGATATTTTTTGGAAAAGACGGTATATACCCAAGTAAGCATCAACTCATCGGATTTTGTTCGGCCTATCATCGAACTCCTCGTAAACTGATCCCGTAACGCACGATGACATCGTTTCGATCAGTACCCGAGCATGGTTTTCGATGAGCTACTTTTCATCGAAAAGCGATGTCATTCCGATCAACTTTCCCGATGAAAATAAGCCGAGCATCCAAAATTGATCCTAAATTCATTGGCGCGGGACTGCACTGCTCGTAAATTGCTCCAATTCTCATCGTATTTTGGGCAAAACTCATCGGATTTTGCTGCTCGGATTCTGTTTGGCCGATGAGACATATTGGAGCAATTCCCGATGAGAACTCATCGAATCCCATCATCGGCCGATGAGATTATGCTGCTAGGGTAAGCACAAATAAAATTTTTTTCAAAGAAAGAAAAATAAAATGTTTGCTTATAACATAAATCTTTAAATCTGATTTCATAGGACATATTGTAAAAGTTTTGTGACATGACTAAATTTCATAAGCAAAAACATCGAGTTTTTGAGTTTCAGCAATATTTCTGTCGGTGATGCGATACATTTGTCCTAACAGTTATTAACTAATCACTATAGCCTTAATTTACCTATCACGAAAAAACTTTCGTTTAATCGCTTCTGCTGTACCGTGAAAAAATGCATCAGGGGTAAAATAAGTTCAAATCTTTCTTTTTCAAAAGTAGTATCTCATTTTATAAATCATCAATTTTATTTTCAAATTTTAATATTATTTCTCCGTCATATACTTATCGATACGTCAACTAACAGTCATTCTCATAAAAGTTTAGCAATATATTAGTCTTACAATGTTTTAAATAATCATTTGTATTTTTTTTATAAATCGATATTTACTTATTTTGATAACAAAACCTATATATGGTCCATATCGTTTTCAAATTAGGTTAGACTACACTTTAGAATAATTACAGTGCATTTCATTTAGCATCAGCATTTAATAAATGATGTCATTTAAAAAACCAGTGTACACATTTAAAATGTGTAATGCTCTAAACATGAGATAATGCTATATAATCTTGATTTTTTTTAAAAAATTTGATCACTTTTTGTAATGATAATACCATACGTAAGCTTTCTTCATGATTATTATCTATGAATGTCATTGTTGAATTTGAGAAAATTTTAGTTCATTTACTCAATTTTCTTTACGTTAGTATTTCAGAAATGTGCTTACTAAAATAACTCTAATAGATACTGATTTTAAAATGCATTCAAACTGCTTTTTTCATCAGCAGCAGTATTTTGCTATTTGATCAGAAAAACAGCAATGTTTTTTAATTTAGTATTTTTTCCCCTTTAGAAAACTAGAACCCAAAATATGCGTATTTTTGCTGGGAGTAAATAAATGCATATGCTATACTTCCATCTTTTTAATATTTAGTTAACTAAACATGACCGTATGCTTATTTGCCTTTTAAATGCAATTTTTATTACTTTAAATAACGTAGTAAATTTTCAGTCACTGATTTTTTATATCATATTTTTGTGTTCAATAAAATATTTTTGGAAAAAAAAATAGAACCGACTTCAGTTGGAAATTGCTCTAAAAAGTAAAAAATAATTTTTTTCTTTGAACACCATCGAAACTACTTTTAAACATAAGTTTTGAAGTCGGCGCAAAAACAATAAAAAGAATCATACGCAACTACAATTCAAGTATAAATATAAATTTTAATGGATTCATATCATTGATTACCACACATTCGTGTAATGGTACAAATATTCTGCTTTTAATTTTCAATGGTTTCTCTGAAAAAATGTTGGCAAAATTTGGTTAAATATCATTTTACCTATCGTTTTTGCGCCGACTTCAAAACTTTTGTTTAAAAGTAGTTTCGATGGTGTTAAAAGAAAAAAAATATTTTTTACTTTTTACAGCAATTTCCAACTGAAGTCGGTTCTATTTTTTTTTCCAAAAATATTTTATTAAACAAGTGTTTTTATTTTTAATATTTCCATTTAAGCAGGTGCCAGAAAAAGTGTGTTAGCCTAAGCTACTGGATAGCGATAAGCGAAGACAGATCCTTCGAAATCTTGGAAACAAATCTTCTGAAACTATTAGAAACACATGCCATATGGCTTATTGCTTGCAGGGGAAAGCTTTTAAAACAAAACTTTTTTTTTCAATTTCTCTTGCTAAACTAAAGGAATTCCAGCAATTTCAGGCAGCCATAAATTTATGTACTTGATGCAACATCGAGAACAGATAGAATTAAAAACAACAATTTTCAAATGAATAGTAAATTCATTTATCAAAATACACTTCTGAAAAAAAGGCATTTCAAAGATCTAAAAAAATACTTTAAAAAACAATGAAAAAGGTCAAGTAAAGCAGCTCTAATCAAATAATAAAGCCATTTTGAACATAGATAAAACTTACAGTTTAGAAATTGCGTTATGACTCAATTTGTAACCAAGAAAAAAGCCGCCAGCGGGTTAAACAAGCTTAGCAAAAAAAAAACGGAAACTAAAAGTTCTCTTAAAAGTTTGCTGCCAGTAGCATGATTTGAAGTTTATTTTAACAGAACTTCTAAGAAAACAGTTGAGGATACGACGCATAGAAATATTTAATAAAAATTTCCAAAAATACAATTTTATGTTTTAAGTTAACTAAAATCAAACGTTCAATACACTACGCAATAAAGTTTTTATTGTTCTTAGTATATTTGCTTAGTTGAAATTGACGTAAAATAAGCAGTTTAAAAATTACTAATATTTTTATGAATCTCTATTAATTGTCTTATCTACTTTTCCTAAATGCCAGATTTAATCTCCCTTTTATAGCAGTATGTTGATCTCTGACGTGAAGAATAATTGAAAACAAATTTTAATAGGATTAATTGCTCATAAGTAGTTGAAGTACCTTCTGAAAATTTCGGAAAGACTGCTTTTCAAATTGAAGATTCAAAAAAAAAAAAATGCTTGAAATGCTCGCTTGAGAACATCATCGTGAACTTCTAAAACCCTTAGGCATTGGTTAGTTAATACAGGGTGGCACAGAAGTCACTTTTCATTTTGAAACTTAAATAACTTTACTTCGATTAATATATTTCTTTTTCTCTTTTCAGAATTAAAAAATATAATCCCTGGAAATTTTTGGCATGGATAAGTTTACAACAGAGCAACGAGTGAAGATAATTGAATTTTACTTTAAAAATGAACGGTCAATTGTTGCAACGCAAAGATCGTGAGCCATTTTAATGTTCGACATCCCCCTAGTAGGCCTGCAATAAGGAACTTAGTGACGCGTTTTTAACAGCATGGCTCTGTAAGTTAAGTCTGTTCAACATGTAAAGTGACTTCTGGGCCACCATATATTATACAAAGTAATTGTTTTGAAAATGAATGTTCTTCTCAGCATTTGTTAAATTGATATTATATAATTGTATACATAACCATTTTTAAGGCGGTGGAAAACATCTTACCACAACGCTAGAGCTTGAAACACACGAGAAACGTACAAAACTGCTATGTACATTGTACAACATGTAATGTTCCATTGCGTGCTGCTCCATGTTTCATGTTGTTCTATCAGAAAAGCTAAAAATATTTTTGGCAATTTACACTGTATTAAGTTACTAGCGGTACCCGCACGGCTTTGCCCGTGGTATAAAATTAAAAGTTCATTTGTAAAAAAATGATATAGCAGAAAAAAATACTCTATTTTAGTTATAATTCAACTATAATTCCTTCAAAGTATGATATAAAAATTTGGTATGGACCCTACACTACTTCCTTTTACGTGTAAATTTCTTAGTAGATGCCTTAAGTGCTAAAATAGTGCTTGAAGTGAGTAAGATAACAATTCAAACATTTGCATCCCTAGTTTGCCACGAAACAATGCAAAAAAATGTTTTACAATGATTAATCTCCTAAATATCGCCGATTTTAACATCATTCAGTAGATTTTTCGCAAAATATCGCCAATAGCGCCAAATTGAACCCAAAAAAATTTTTTTTTCGCTAAATTGATTGCCAACTTGGCGATATGTCGCCAAATTGGCGTCAAACACTTGGTGACCAAAAGCTTGGCGAGATATCGCCAAGTGGTCGCGCCAATTCATATCACTTTGGTCTGCATTGAAAGCCCTGATTACCCCATAAAAGGGGTAAATCACCCCCTTGGGGACATTCGAATGCAACCCCAAAGATAGGTGCACAAAAATAAGCCAAAAGAAAAAATAAGAAAAATTTTGTTGCTCACAGAAACCAACAGAAATCTTACCAAAGTTTAAAAGAAGAAGAAAGTTTTCTTTCCTAACTTCAAAAACAAAATAATACATTTTCCGAAATGACATACTTTAGAAAGAACGTTGCAATATCGCAATAAGATAGAAGTAAATATACTGAAATAGAATTGAATGCCAAATTGTAAAAAAGTCGCCAAAAAAATAATTTTTAATATTGTCTTTCATTATTTATTAAATGCAATTATTGCTGCAAATTACAGTCCAACAATAAATAATCACATTGCAAAAGTATATTTGGAGCAATTTTTTCTTTTAAACTCAACTGATCCTAAAAATTTTAAGTATTAGTCATAGAAATTTCGTGCATTATTCTTCACAATGATAATAAAAACAATAAACATCGACAAAGATCAACCAGCAAACGATAAATTAAAAGCTAAATTCGTTCACTCAAGCCATTTGCTGCAATTTATATTGAAATAAATTAATAATGAAGTAAAATATGTTTTGCAGACGATAAATTTAGAATGGTATCCTGTATTTTAAGGAAAGGACTCGATTTCTCATTTGATTGACAGGTGCCATCTTATCACGGTTTTTAATATTTCATTTGACTAATTTTAATAAGGCTTGGAGTTTGGATTGTTACAAAAACAAATACATTTTTAAAATTATTAAGGGAAAAAGAACGAAATAAAAACGTAACCATGGTAACAACATGAAAAGTTGATTTCCGTTGATAAAATAATTCATTTCATCTCTATTTTCAAACAAATTTTATTCGCGAGCAAAGCCATTTTAGAATCGTTTGGCTTGCTTTACTGAAGGTAAGCCTTGAATTTCGGGATTCTAAAAACAATTGTTACAGCTCTCCTGATGATCGTAGAAACTTCGAAAAAACGTCATTTTGTGCAGAAAATTTCAAGCTTTCGAATGACATAAGACTTGAAAATGTGTATAAAATATTTCTTCCCTATTTTATCGAATTTCCGCTAAGAATTCGAATAGAAAAAGAACGAAATGGAATTTTCGAAAAATCGCTTCGAGGTGCAAAACTACATGCTACAAACTAATTTTGTACCAAGTGGCATGAAAATCGACCGAACGGTTTTGGCGCTACGCGCGTAACAGACAGACAGACAGAAGGAAAGACAGAGAGACAAACTTTCAGCTTTATTATTAGTAGAGAAATGAAAAATGATCAAATAAGCTTTGTGCTGAACTATAATTGAAGTTAAAAATCAACGTAAATAAAGCACAAATAAGGTAGAAAGTACAGCAAATAGCTATTTCAAGGCTACAATGGAGCCCCTTCCTCAGTGCAAGAAGCTCAGCAAACATGAAAGCTGTAAGAGAACTGAGCGCGAAGCACGTGGGCCCCGGTATTTATAACAAATGGGCCAGTGCGCTTGAACTCACGACGAGAGCGGGAAAACACCGACCAATCAGCGATCAGCGAAACAGCCAGGAGAGCGAAGAAAAGGGGGAAGACAGCAAAGGAAAGTAGGGGAAAGAAAAAAGCGCGGGAGAAAACACTAGAAGACGAAATTATAAAAATTGCTTCCAGATGTCAGGGAAAAACGGAACACTGGAAAAATCATTCACCAGAGAATGGGAATTTTTCCAAATATAGTAAGCTTCCCAAAAATCGAGGTCATAAACTGACGAACATTTATAGCCCGGGAGTTAACTGTTGGAATACTGCAAATCGTGATAAGAAGATGCCACTTGGTGGGAATGTTGTTTAGGGCTATACATTGAAATTAAGACCCAGAGGCACTTTCAAAAACCGTTTTAATCCAAGATGGCGGCGTTTTTCAAAATGGCGGCCTATGCTACTGCTTTTGCAATTTAACTCACACAAAAGAGGTTTTTATATCAAATTATATGTTTTTCAGGCCAAGGATTTCATTTAGTATGTTGAAAAAAAGCTAAATGTTCATTTTGATGTTTATTTTTTTACTTATTTTTAAGAATTATATTGTTTACGAGAAGACTACATGTAGTATCCAACATCTTTTAGAAAGGTAGCCAAATTGCGACAGAAGAAAATAAACTGGGAAACCTGGCGTGGTGGTAACCTAACCATGCTCAAATTAGTCTCCTAAGAACTCTACACACATCTCCCAGCGGTGCTGCTATTGTTAGAAGCATTCCGAGAAGGCCCGTTTAGTCTGTGGAGTTAGCGACAAAAACAGCCAAAATATTTCACTTCCGGATACCAGTGTGAAATTTGGTACAGAGCTTATGTACATATATAAGAACAAAAAACCGCCAGGAGACACTTGATCAGGGGTCATGAACTCCCGTGATGACGTCATCAAGATGGCCGCTTTTACAGGTAAATACGTTCGTTTAATTGCTTAAAACTCCATCATAGATTAAAATATTGCAAAACTCAACTGTATCATTTGAAAGCTCTTTGAAAGAGCTATTTGGAAAGATTTAATTTTTCTTTCTGAGGTCAAGGTCCCACCTGTAATGACGTCATCAAAATGGCCGCTTTTACAGGTAAATACGTTTGTTTAACTCCCCCTAAAACTCATCATAGATTTAAATATTTCAAAATTCAAGCATATCATCTGAAAGCGCTTTAAAAGATCTATTTAGAAAGATTTAATTTTTCTTTTTGAGGTCAAGGGCCCACCTGTGGTGACGTCATCAAAATGGCCGCTTTTACAGGTAAATGCGCTCATGTAACTGTTTAAAACTCCATCATAGATTTAAATATTGCAAAACTGAAATATATCATCCGAAAGCGCTTTAAAAGAGTTTTTTTTATTGCTTGGTTTTATTTTCTAAGACAAATAGTTGAAAAGTTATAACAATTTTAAATTGAAAATGTATAACAAACGTATTTACCTGTAAAAGACGTCATCACAGGTGGGGCTTTGACTAAAGAAAGAAAAATTAAATCTTTCTAAATAGCTTTTTTAAAGAGCTTTCAGATGATATATTTGAGTTTTGCAATATTTGAATCTATGGTGGAGTTTTAGGGGGAGTTAAACAAACGTATTTACCTGCAAAAGCGGCCATTTTGATGACGTCATCACAGGTGGGCCTTTGACTAAAGAAAGAAAAATTAAATCTTTCTAAATAGCTCTTTTAAAGAGCTTTCAGATGATATATTTGAGTTTTGCAATATTTGAATCTATGTTGGAGTTTGGGGGGGAGTTTAACAAATGTATTTACCTGTAAAAGCGGCCATTTTGATGACGTCATCATAGGTGGGTCCTTGACCTCAGAAAGAAAAATTAAATCTTTCTAAATAGCTCTTTTAAAGCGCTTTCAGATTATATAGTTGAGTTTTGAAATATTTAAATATATGATGTAGTTTTAGGGGGAGTTAAACAAACGTATTTACCTGTAAAAGCGGCCATTTTGATGACATCATCACAGGTGGGCCCTTGATCTTACAAAGAAAAATTACATCTTTCTAAATAGTTCTTCTAAAGAGCTTTCATATGATATAGTTGAATTTTGCAATATTTCAATCTATGATGGAGTTTTAAGCAGTTAAACGAACGTATTTATATGTAAGAGCTGCCATTTGATGACGTCATCACAGGTGGGCCCTTGACCTCAGAAAGAAACATTAAACCTTTCCAAATAGATCTTTAAAGAGCTTTCAGATGATATAGTTGAGTTTAAAAATATTTAAATCTATGATGGAGTTTTAGGGGGAGTTAAACAAACGTATTTACCTGTAAAAGCGGCCATTTTGATGACGTCATTAAAGGTGAGACCTTGACTTCAGAAAGAAAAATTAAATCTTTCCAAATAGCTCTTTCAAAGAGCTTTCAAATGATACATTTGAGTTTTGCAATATTTCAATCTATGATGGAGTTTTAAGTAATTAAACGAACGTATTTACCTGTAAAAGCGGCCATCTTGATGACGTCATCACGGGAGTTCATGACCCCTGATCAAGTGTCTCCCGGCGATTTTTTGTTCTTATATATGTACATAAGCTCTGTACCAAATTTCACACTGGTTTCCGGAAGTGAAATATTTCGGCTGTTTTTGTCGCTAACTCCACAGACTAAACGGGCCTTCTCGGAATGCTTCTAACAATAGCAGCACCGCTGGGAGATGTGTGTGGAGTTCTTAGGAGACTAATTTGAGCATGGTTAGGTTACCACCGCACCAGGTTTCCCAGTTTATTTTCTTCGGTCGCAATTTGGCTAACTTTCTAAAAGATTTTGGATACTACACGTAATCTTCTCGTAAACAATATAATTCTTAAAAATAAATAAAAAAATAAACATCAAAATGAACATTTAGCTTTTTTTCAACATACTAAATGAAATCCTTGGCCTGAAAAACATATAATTTGATATAAAAACCTCTTTTGTGTGAGTTAAATTGCAAAAACAGTAGCATAGGCCGCCATTTTGAAAAACGCCGCCATCTTGGATTAAAACGGTTTTTGAAAGTGCCTCTGGGTCTTAATTTCATTGTATAGCCATTAGCAACATTCCTACCAAGTGGCATCTTCATATCACGATTTGCAGTATTCCATTGATTTTTGACAGTTAGCTCCCGGACTGTTACAAATAATTCTAGCCAAAGAAAAATCAAAGTTCAGTGACCAGAAGTTCAACAATGCTGAGCAATGGAAGAGCGTGCTAGTTCTTTATGTTTAACACAATTTTGATGCTCTTTCAGACGGTGCTTAAGAGACCGCTTAGTCTGGCCTACATAGCTAAGTCCGCATTTGCAAGAGATGCTATAAATGCCCCAGTTGCCTTGGCAATCAATGGGATGCTTCAAGTTTGTAAACTTAATTTTGTTCACAGGAGAGAAAGAAATATCGAAACCAAACTTTTTCAAAATCTTTGCAACTTGATGACTTATTTTTGGATAAAAAGGCAAAACAATGGTGTAACCAACCTTAGAATCGGAAACCTTGCTAGAATGAGAGGGCTTTATTAGCCTATTATACACTGAAGTGACAAAAGTCATGGGATAGCAATATGCAAATTTTCAGATGGCAGTAGCATCGCATAGAACAGGTATAAATGCGCAGTGCTTTTACAGAGCTTTCATTTCTGTTCAAGTTATTCATGTGAAGAGGTTTTAACGTGATGATGACCGCACGACGTGAAATTAACAGACTTTGAACGCGGAATGTTAGTTGGAGCTAGACGCATGGGTCATGCCATTTCGGAAATCGTTAGAGAATTCAACATTCCCAGATCCACTGTGTCAAGAGTGTGCCGAGAGTATGAAATTTCAGGCATAACATCCCACCATGGACAGCGCAGTGGTCGACCGCCTGCACTTAAAGATCGAGACCGGCGACGTCTGCAAAGAGTCGTAAATTCTAACAGACAAGCAACACTGCGTCAAATCACCGTAGAAATCAATGTGGGACGTACAATGGACGTGTCTGCTAGAACTGTGCGGAGAAATTTGGATTTCTTGGGCTATTCCAGCAGAAGACCGACTCGAGTGCCTTTACTGACAGAACGACATCGCTTGCAGCGACTCTCGTGGGCACGTGAGCATATCGGTTGGTCCCTAGATGAATGGAAAACCGTGGCCTGGTCCGATGAGTCACGATTTCAGCTGGTAAGAGCCGATGGTAGGGTTCGAGTGTGGCGCAGACCCCACGAAGCCATGGACCCAAACTGTCAGCAAGGCACTGTTCAAGCTGGTGGTGGCTCCGTAATGGTGTGGGCTGTTTTTTCATGGCATGGACTTGGTCCTCTAGTGCGACTGGACCGAACATTGACTGGAAATGCTTATGTGCAGCTACTTGGAGATCACTTGCAGCCATTCATGGACTTCATGTACCCAAACAACGATGGGATTTTTATGGATGACAATGCGCCATGTCACTGGGCCACAACTGTTCGCAATTGGTTTGAAGAAAATTCTGGACAATTCCAACGAATGATTTGGCCACCTAGATCGCCCGACATGAATCCCATTGAGCATTTATGGGACACCATCGAGAGGTCTGTTCGTGCCCAAAATCCTGCCCCATCAACGCTTTCACAATTATGGACGTCTATCGAGACAGCATGGCTCAATATTCCTGCAGAAGACTTCCAACGACTTGTTGAGTCCATGCCACGTCGAGTTGTTGCACTTCGCCGGGCAAAAGGAGGGCAGACACGATATTAAGAGGTATCCCATGACTTTTGTCACTTCAGTGTATATAGAATCAATAACCTTGGGCGAGTAACCCCGATCAAGAGCCACAGCTTTTAAATATTTAAAAGCAATTTTTATAATTTCGTCTTCTAATGTTTTCTCCCGCGCTTTTTTCTTTCCCCTACTTTCCTTTGCTGTCTTCCCCCTTTTCTTCGCTCTCCTGGCTGTTTCGCTGATCGCTGATTGGTCGGTGTTTTCCCGCTCTCGTCGTGAGTTCAAGCGCACTGGCCCATTTGTTATAAATACCGGGGCCCACGTGCTTCGCGCTCAGTTCTCTTACAGCTTTCATGTTGTTTGCTGAGCTTCTGGCACTGAGGAAGGGGCTCCATTGTAGCCTTGAAATAGCTATTTGCTGTACTTTCTACCTTATTTGTGCTTTATTTACGTTGATTTTTAACTTCAATTACTGTATTAAGTGTTTCTATCAGCCAACAATATAATACAAACTCCTGTACCTTAAAAGTAAACTTCCCGTTCCCCCCAAATTAAAAATTTTGGACAAAAGTTAAAAGAAAACCACGCGCATTTTTGAGGCTTAATTTCCACTGAAAAATCAAAAGTAATGGTTAAACTTTTGCATATAAATGACAAAAATGCAAAACCCTTTTGACACACAGTTCGTATTTTTTGACCTAGCAATCAAACATGATATTTCCAGTAGTGGTACGGAAATATTGACACTGAATCTTTCTTTGTTCTTCAGTATTGCTTCGAGAGGCTGATGCACTGAGGTCAGTGAAAGAAAGGACAAAAAATCCGAATACTTTAGTTTTGAGCTAGAACGAAATACAAACGAAGAACACAAGTTTGCTAAGAAAATAGAAGTATTACTCTTAGCAGGGGGGGGGACTATTTGTATAGACAATTATTATTCAACATTTTTTTAAGACAATGTTTCTTATCAAAATATTTTACTTCACAAAAGTATTGCAGATCAGAAAAATGTATGAGTTTTTCAGGATTAAACAGAAAAAATGCAATATTAGTATTTTTTTCAATTGACATTTTTTTTTTCATTTTAATATATTAAATAAATTTTAGACAAGATATATTCTTAGTTATTGAACAAAATAATTTTATTTAATTACTGAAAACATAGCAGGCCAAAGAAAAAAAAAACTCAGGTTATCAGAAATTGCAATTGCATTTCGGTTCAAATTCGGAATAAATTGAAATAAAGTAACAATTTCAAGTTCTTCTCAAAAGAAAGGAAATCAAATGTTTACAATCAAACCAAAACGCGTTTCAAATGATTTTGCCCCTTTGGTTTTAATGAGGGCAACCTTTCTTTAAGGCATGTATTCTGGAAGGTTTTTCAAACCTTCTTCGGTAGTTTAAACTGTAATGGTTTCTTTAAATATCTCCCCTACATTTGTACTACAGAAAGATCAGTTTTAATTTAGAATACTGTTATTATCGCCTTATGCTGTGAAAATGTTAGATTTCCAATTACAAACACTTTTGACCAGCAGTGTACTTTAGGATAACGAAGAAAATACTGACTAATGAAACATATATTTTGCCTTGCCGTGCCTTTTGTCAAAATATGAAAATATTCACATGCAAAAATAAGTTCCACCAAAGCAGATGTAAAGTTTGGTTAACACGATGAAAAACTCCTATTTACACGAGCAATCCAATGGACCGGCACATTGCCTGGATTTTAGAATTAAAGTAAAACTTATTTTCGCCTCAACCACCAGTTGATTACACTTTTGAATTGTCCTGATCTCCAGGAGGAAGAAAATTATACCTGCAATTATTCGCTTTTTATCCCAGCATAAGGAATCTCGGTTTGAAAATGGGCAATGCGATGGCTGGTTGCTCAATGTTAAGGAATTTCATGAATGGTAGAAAAAATCGCATACACTGCAAAAAATGAACTGTTATTTTAACAGTATAATTCTATCAACCGAGGTTCAATTAAAAACTGTAAAATGCACAGTAATAGACTGTAAAACTAGCAATTTAACAGTTTCTTACTGTAACGTTAGAAATTTTACTGTTTATTGCCGTAAAATTTAGTTGTATTATACTGTAAAAACAACAGTATAGTACTGGAAGAAGAAGTTCCAGTTCTGTAAAATTAACGGTAATAAACTGTTGATTTAACGATTTTAACGTTTATTTCTGTAAAATTAGCAATTTTACAGTTTAGTACTCAGGCCCGTCATTTAGGGGGCCAGGGGGGGTCAATTGCCCCCCCCTGACTTTGAGAAATCAATGTATTTAGGGGAGAGTGGTAATGAATGGGCCATGGTGATGAATGAGCCACTAACAAAATATGAAAAAGTATTTGCATGAATTTTTTTTTGATGCCACCAATAGATGTAGCTATTTGTTCTACTAAACTCATCCAATTTCCATTCGTTTGCGCTGAGCCATTTTCAAACTAGAGTGGCATGGTCAAGAATCAGACTGAAAAGTAAGTTTTTCCCTTTTTAGTAAAACATTTCCTAGCTAAAATGTACCAAGTATTTCACTGCATACATATGTATAAGCTAGTCTTTCCATATCTATAAACTAATATTAAGATGTATTTTGATGTTATCTAAATTCAATGTACTCAAAAAACCTAAATGTATTCCAAAAGTATAGGTGGTGCTGAATGGGCCACTATGTAATGGTAATGAATGGGCCACCTAAATATTGTTTTTCTTCCTTTTCTTTGGATTTTCGCATTAATATGAAACACAACTAACTGTCATAGATAAAGATTACTGTCGTCATAATAGGTTTGTAGTAACTTTTAAATATAATTTGCAGATCTATATTATATTCCTATAGTACAATAGACCTCTGGTCGCAGTGCCTGGCTTGAAAAAGCCTCCCTCTCTCCTTCATATTATATTCCTCACAGTACAATTTCATTTTCTTTCTTGGTAACTTAAGTTAGATATTTCTTATTCCCGATGCCTAGTAAATTTAAAAAAAAAAAATTTGAATTTTGACAAGTTTGAAAATGAAGATGAAGTTTTTGAAAGTGATTTTTAATATTTTTGAAACATATAAATTTTTTTAAATCATAGTGTGTATTATCTGTTATTTTTTTATATATATTTGATGTTATTTATTTCTTGCAATCTCATTATTTAGTCATTTTTCTGCTACAATTGGTATGCATCAGTTTTATTTTAATTGCATCAGTTTTGATGTTTATATAATTTTAAATCAGTATGATTTTGTATCATCATATCAAGTGCCACATTTATTTTGTCATATTCAGCAAATAAAAGATTAAATCCACATGTTTTCATTGAATTCATTTAGTGGCCCATTCATTACCTTCGATGGCCCATTCAACCCCATAGGTGGGGTTGAATGGGTCAAATTTCAAAATTTTTATTTTCTATTATAATTCATTATAGACAGAAGCTAATCCAAATTTTATGACTTTTTTAGATAGCCAGATAAGTGAAGTAACTAAAACACCAATTTAGAGTTAAAACAAAGTGTTAGAAAAAATTACAAAAATTCAAAACCAAAAAGTGGCCCATTCATTACCACTCTCCCCTACATATACGTGGGCGTGGTTTTTTATGTTTTCCGATAAAAGTGCATTGTGCTTGGACCCTTTGCCTTCCCCCCCCCCCCGGAAAAACTTGAAATAACGTCCCTGTTAGTACTGTAAAAGTAGCAATTTTAGTTTGTTACCGAAAAATTAGCAAATTTTAGTTTGTTGCTATAAACCCAAGTAGCACACTTCGTTTTTTAAAGGTTGTAATAAAATATTTTTGGAAAAAAAAAATAGAACCGACTTCAGTTGGAAATTGCTCTAAAAAGTAAAAAATATTTTTTTTCTTTGAACACCATCGAAACTACTTTTAAACATAAGTTTTGAAGTCGGCGCAAAAACGATAGGTAAAATGATATTTAACCATATTTTGCCAACAATTTTTCAGAGAAACCATTGAAAATTAAAAGCAGAATATTTGTACCATTACACGAATGTGTGGTAATCAATGAAATGAATTCATTAAAATTTATATTTATAGTTGAATTGTAGTTGCGTATGAAGCTATACATTGTTTTTGCGCCGACTTCAAAACTTATGTTTAAAAGTAGTTTCGATGGTGTTCTAAGAAAACAAATATTTTTTACTTTTTAGAGCAATTTCCAACTGAAGTCGGTTCTATTTTTTTTTCCAAAAATATTTTACTTCATTCTTTTTAGTGTAAATGCACTTAAAATAATCAAAATATAGTTAAAAAACCATGCAGCTGTTCAAAAAAATCCTTGCAGACCTGTACTCGATCTCATTCCATCAGGAACTTCAACCCGACGCGTTTAACCACTTGACCATCGGGTCGCTCATTGCAGTAAGGATTTACGATAGCACATATTGTTTTAAATGACATGAAATTTTAGTTTTTCGATTTCTTGAATTTGACGTAAATGCAAGGTATAAAATACAGAATTTTAATAAGGTACAAAAATTAACATAATTGATTGTGTATATAATTCTTGAAAAAATAATATAAGTGCCGCAAATCAAAAACCATTTATTGCCACAATCGATTCCAAGCCCCCAAAAATGGCGCAAACGTCCATAAGAAAATTCTACAGCATCGAAGGACCCCATTGCCAATTTTGACAAAGATCCGACCAAAACTGTCATTTTGTGCTATAAAAAAATACGGGGTAGATCCCCATGGGGGGATGTACCTGCATAAGGACATTGCAATCATTAAAACATTCAAAAAGAAAAAACAAGCAGAAGTTCAAAAAAATCCTTGCAGACCCGGACTCGATCTCATTACATCAGGAACTTCAACCTGACGTGCATAACCACTTGACCATCGGGTCGCTCATTGAGTTACGGATTTACAATAGCACATGTTGTTTTAAATGACCATGAAATGTTAGTTTTTCGATTATAACTTTTTTTCTAGTGAACAAATATCGTCATATGAGTACATGGTACCTAAGTTACACCATCTCCTATCGATTAAAAAAATCGTTCAAATCGGTTCAGTAGATCAGATGTTATGTGCGAACAAACAAAAAAAAAGTATACGCTTTGAATTGAGAACGTCCTCCTTTTTTGAAGTCGGTTAAAAATGAGTTCAAATCCTCCTTCTTCATAGTTTAACCGTGCTAAGAGGACTCTTATTATATATAAGCGGAATAAATTGTTTTTAATGATTTACGTATTTATTTGCGTGAAATACAGATGAGTGACAAAATAATACGAACACCTGTGAAAAGTGTGACTTATTTCACACCTGCAGCACAGCCACGCCACTTGTAACAGAGAAGTCTGCCACCTAGTGAGCGTAAAGAGAAGCTATTAGTCTCTGAACATTAGTCACCTGTTTTGCATAAGTTTATCTAACTAACTTTTATAAGGTAAAATGTCTGACCTGTCAGAATTCTAAAGAGGGATGATTGTTGGAGCGCTTTTAAGTGGAGCATCGGTGATAGAAACAGCAAAACTTTTGGGGTTTGCAAGAAGTACTGTATCAGCCGTTTTGACAGCATACATGAAAGAAGGTAAGATGAAGTCTTCAAAGCAAAACAGTGGCCGAAAGTCAAAGCTTGAAGATAGAGAGAGACGTGTCTTGAAGCGCGTAGTAGCTCGAAAACACATGCAATCGTTATCCGAGATAACATCAGTCATGAACAGTCATCTTCAAGACCCTGTTTCAACAAGAACTGTTCAAAGACAACTTCATGAAGCAAGCATTTATGGGAGAGTGGCAATTCGTAAACCTTTGAAGACAGCAACCAATGCTTTCAAACGCCGTCAGTGGTGTAGAGTAGGGATGCACCGATTAATCGGCAGTACCGATTAATCGGCCATAATCGGCCACTTTACCGATTATTAATAATCGGCAAAATCAGGCCGATTAATCGGCGGAAAAAAATATTTTTTTAATATTATTTTTTAAAGTAAACTTTTACTAAGAAAGTATGATGAATAATTTTATTAACAGTAATAATAATCCTCACTGTTGATGTAAAGTTTTTAATACATTAATTCTCCTATTTTGAATAAAAATACACATAGTTAATGTAGCAACATTTTTCATGCGTCGATACTTTTCTCCTTGCTTTTAGATAATCTTCAATTTTCACAAAGAATAAAAGTCTGGAATTACATAGCTACTAATAATTGAAAAATTGAAACTGAAAGAACTTCAAAATTGGATTGATCAATACTCACCACGCAGACTCCCCTCCTTTTTTTTTTTTTTGAATTTTCATGTCTAGTTTACATAATTAGCAATGTGTTAATTAAATTAATATTATTAACAATAATATGAAAATTAGTTCAGAGAAATTTGATAAAATTTTGAAATTATTTTGGGAAAACTAGGAAAATGGAAGACAAAACTAGGAACTATTTCAAAAGTTAGAATTGTAAAAAAAAAAAAAAAAACGAAGAAATAACTGTAATGGTGAAATTGATAGTACTAAAAACAACCATTTTAACCATTAATCGGCTTTACCGATTAATCGGCCGATTATCAACTGCCGATTAATCGGTAATCGGTAATCGGCCAATTTGCTTATCGGTGCATCCCTAGTGTAGAGGTCACAAAAGCTGATCCCCACAGCAGTGGCAGCAGCTAATTTGGTTCGATGAAATTATCCTTCACCTTTCAGACTACTGCACGTGTTTTTGTCTGGAGATCACCCAAAGAAGCGTGTGATCCTGAATGCCTCTCACCAACTGAGAAACACGGAGGTGGCTCCATTATTGTTTGGGGTACGATTTCTTGGCGTGGTCTTGGGCCACTAGTACGTCTGCATGGGAGAATCAAATCTAATGGCTATCTAAGCGTTCTAGTGGATCATGATCATCCTTTTGTACAGATTGTATTCCCTGGAGAACGACCGATTGGTCAAGACGACAAGGCCCCTATCCACACAGCTAGGTACGTCTAAACATGGTTCGAAGAACATGACAATGAAGTTGAGCATCTCGCGCGGCCCCCTCAGTCTTCGGACTTAAATATTATTGAACATTTGTGACAATATTTGGAGTCTAAACTTCGTGCCCGATTCCCACCTCCATCAAATCTTTCAGAATTAAAGGCCGTTTTGCAAGAGGAATGGCTTAATATTACTTTAGACGTTGGCAATGACCTTTATGCATCAATCCCACGTAGTATTAAATCTGTAATTCAGTCAAAGAGTGGTCCAATTCCCTATTAATAAAGAATATTTGATATTTCGCAGGTGTTCGTATTATTTTGTCACCCATCTGTATATTGCAATTGTTTTTGTGGAGTAGCAATACAAATATATGCATATTTTAATACCATAATACGTTTTGTGACAACCCAGAAATATGTTTCCATAGAACGTTGTAAGGATACAACAGTTATACTGATTTGTTTAGAGATAAAAATTGACTTAACCCATTAATGTCTAGCGTCCCTTTTTAGGGACGGTCTAAAAAGGGTCTGAATTTCTCCAAAATGAACATTTCAACCAAATAATAGTGTTCAATTAGTACCTTGGTATTGTTTCAATTCGTAATTAACATATTGCAGCACATAACCCTTGTAAAGTGTGCCCTGCAGCAGTTTTAATATCATCTTTATCAAAAATGACATTGTTCACAATCTCAAGAAAAAAAAGCTAAGTTTTCAAAGTTATTCCCAGCATCCCAGTTAATGTTAATTGCTGATTTTATTTCTTCTTATAAAATGTCTTTTTAAATATTATATCGTAGGCAGAAAAAAATTAGTAAAAAAAGTATGTACCCTCTGGGGTCTATCGTAACTTTTAAGGGACGATGTTTCTTTCCTTAAAAAAAACGTTATTTTTTACATAATATTTTTTTAATTATTTTTCCTGCCCATTAAACACTGTTTGTAACCAGTATACAAAATATCTTTGGGGAAAAAATGTCAGGCATTAATGGGTAAAAAAACGGTTTTTCACACTGAAGGGACTCTTAGAACACCGCTCTTATAAGAAACAGAAGCGAAAACAATTGAAGGAAAAATTTGGTCTTAAAATTTGAGTTAAGCAATATTTTCAGCAGCTTAGGTTCAGTTTCCAAAGTGATTAGGTAGCATTGTTTAAATATAAATGAGGCCATCAGTAGGGGATCAAGTGAAAAAAGTACGTTTTACATTACAGACTGGAAATTCAACACGCAGTAAACTGGTTAATTTGTGAGCAAGAAGCTGCATTGCAGGAAGATTCGAGTTTAAATATTTAGGCTGGAATAACAGTCATTTGATTAATGAGAAATTCAAGTAATAGTTATGCAAATTCAAGCTAAGTTTTCTTTTTCATTATTATTGACACCTCTATCCAAATATGCTCCACATCATTGGGCAACTGAACCTTTGACACCAAGGGCTTCATAAAAATAAATCAAGAATAAAAGACCCGTTCTAGATAATGTGTGAACTTATCATGCATTAAACCTGTAATACACAGTTAAGGAAGTATCCTTTACAGTATTGTCAAAAATGTTAAAAATTGGCGTTATTATTTGCATTTCTAGCTCCATGGCCAATTCAAAAACTTTATTTAACATTTGGACACATCTTTAGTTTTAAGAATAAAGTTTAGGTATCTTCTTTGGCCATTACATATAGATACGAATGTGGTGAACACTGATGATACTAATAATGTGAAATACAATTTGTTTTCCCAAAATAATTAAAATAGTAAAAAAAACCACTTCCCGTTATATTTCCTAGAGACACAAATTTACTTAATGATTTTTTTTCATTTATTTTTGTTTTCAAAAAGATTGAGGTCTCTACTTAATTATTAGACGGTAAATGCGAAAAGAAATTAGTAATAAACGAACTCTCGACCTTTTATTTGTCAGCTTTCTAGTCCTTTCGCGTTCTGGACAGTAATTGCTTCAGTATACTCAAGTAAAAAAAAAAAAAACATAGAAGAGAACAAATCAATAAAGTTCAACGCTTTAAAAGTTCTATGTGTTTAAAATGTATCCGAAAATGGGTTTCTTTTGAAATAAGGATGTTTTAAGTAGACACAAGGCAAAGAAACTAATTGCTCACACCCATTGGAATTCTCTTCACTTTTTAAGAACATTGAAAGGAATAAAATCGCGTCACAATAACGTTTTTCCTTTTTCAGAGAGGCTTCTAGCGTATGTCTTATCTTCAACTTCGAACTTGCCACTTAAAGTAATTTGATGGCTTTGAAGAAGAGCATATGGGTAAGACCATTGTTTCGTTTAATATTAAATGACGCGTGATAACAAATTGTGGTATTTTGGTTAAAAAGTGCTGAAGCTGGGAATAATAGCTTTCAAATTGCTTCCTGAATTGAATTTTTCCTCACTAGAAGCATTAATTTTTAATGAAATAATTTGACTTTTGCAACAAGTATTTCATTTTTTTCTCCTTAAATTGCTTCGATTGAATAGGGTATTGTGCACGCTAAACAATTACTTTTGAATAATTAGATTGAAAAGGAAAAGTTAGTTTTCATTCAGAGTATAATTTCATATTTAATAATAAAGTAAGTCGATATATTAAATTGAAGCTTATAAATAAGATTCATTAAGAGAGGTCAATTTCTGTTGCAGTTTTATTCATTGATTTTTTTAATCTTCGTGTAAGGTTTTAATATTTTTTTCTGTTTCAGTTTCATTTGATTGCAATACAGTAGTTTTTCTTAATAGGGAAAACATATTGACTTAAGGAGCTTCTATGCTAGCTACTTCTCTGCTCTTTAGTTGTAGCTTTGCACTTCCATGCAATGTCAATCTGAACACAAATATATCAATATAACTAAAATTATAAGCGTGTTACAGCATTTAAAAGCTTAAACTTTATATATTACTTGTGTACCAAGCTTCATTCTAAATTATAAGTTGTTTTACTGCAAATGTATCTGTTACAGACGCCTCCTTCCGATATAAAACCAAAATGTATTTTGGAATTTCAGTTGTACAATTATATTCAGCTTTGAAATACAATTATAGAAAATGAACAACTGAAAAGTATTATATTTTACTTTGATGTTTTAAAATGCTTTATTTTTTGCTTTGTGTGTTTCAGTCAGTTGCCTGTGGATTGACTCAACTATAATTTTTTTAAGTAGCCCTATTACAGAACTAACTAGTTTAATTTAGAGTTAAGCTTCATTATTTCTTGATGTCTTTCTTCCCTCCTTTTTTTGTCTGATTGAATGTGGTTTTTTTTTCTTGACAATTATCCAAAAGAAATCGGTTATTTTATCTGAATTGTTTTAAAAAGGCGAGGCTTTTAATGTGGTTTACTCCATCAAGGCATCAGATATCCAAACCCCTTGTCCTTATGAAAATGCTCGCGTCTGTTCCTGTAAAATGATACTGTGTTTGAGCTTTAAAAGAAATAGAGAAAGATATGCCCACCAAAAGATTCCGAATTATCGTGACATTTTCGGAAATGAGTAGACATATAAATTTGTTAAGGCTGGATTTTTTATCACCCAACCTGATTATCGTCGTCTCTGCGTAACACCAAATGAACTGTTTAGAAACAACTAAACAAAAAATACAGAATAGCTTTACATAGTGAGGCAGCTGCGTGTAGTATCCTACTCAATAGGAGTATTAAGAAAAACCTCCTGTTCCTTGTCTTGATTTTTTGGAGTGGCTTGTATTCGTCTAAGCAATGGACATGCCTATTTGCAAAAGTATATAGGATCTGCATAGGAATCTAGTACGGGATTCTCCTTGTTGTTATCCGTGTCACTAGAGTGATATGGATGGTGATTATCTTAAGAACTATCCCATTATTTTTAAGTTTTAAATGGTAAGTATATTGACGCTAAATGGTATCCACACTTGTATACTTACTTCATCTTAATTGGCAGCTTGTCAACTGGTGACAGAAATGACGCAAACAGGTGATATATTTTAAAATATAAATACAGTATTTGTTCAAACATTGTAATAAAATCCGCCCTATCATTTCCTCAAATAATTTCTAAATTGATATCATCCGTTAATTAATTTATATGAATAAATTATCAAATTGTGCCACACATTTTTTCTCTATTAATTTAATTCCATAAATTTTAATGAGTTTGGTACTGATATAATTAGCTAAAGCACAAATCTTCTCCAAAATGCCGCACAGTTCTGAACAAAATTTAATACTTTCCAAGGTATAATATTTTCTGCTGCATTGCACTAATAAGCGATGCACTTGATTAGCAAACCGAAATCTCTCTGCGGCGGTTTCTCTATGACTAAAGTGCGGAAACTGAAGTGTAGCGAAAATATTGGCGGGACGAGGAAAAATAGCTGATTGTAGTTCTAACGAGTTTCATTCAACACCCCATATATGAGGATATGACCTTTAGGGTTAATGTACTTAGTTCACCGATAAATGTGCGGATACACTTTATGAGATATGAAGTTTATGAATTTATAATGTAGTTTAGGAAAAATTTAGAAGAAGGACGTAAATTTTCTCTGTCGAAACTTAATATGGAAATTTAATTAGGTTTTAATGGTATTTTAAACCAGAAGATAAGTGACTATTGTAGTTTTTTGCTTTGAAAGTAGGAGATCTACTCGACGTGTAATTTTTGGCAACGTAAAATGATTTCCTCTATTAAAGAGGAATTGTTATTGAGATAAAGGTATCTATGCTATTCAGATCTGGGTAGAATAATGCGTAAGTGAGAAACGTCAAGATATAGTTTGGTGCATGGCTACATCTCCTGTTATTCCTTTTGCACATGCATTTGACAATTCTGAAGAATACCATGTGCCTAAAGTAGCCAATTCTAATCAAACTGCGAATTTTTTTCTTCACACTGTAAAATGATTAAGTAAAAATTGGTAACCTTAATTAAGACTGGGTATACCAAAAATATCTTGATAATTTCCTTGGATACAATTAATAAGCAAAAATAAAATTGCAGTCAATGTAGCTCAATGCCAATTCTTTGAACGTTTTAACACAGGCAATAAATATTTATTTTGTATTTAAGAAGTTCATTTTTTATTAAAATGATTTTATACCTAAATATTTGTTCTAAGTTTTTAACCCTTTATGTTCCAAATTAATTTATTAAAGATTTTTACACATTTTTTTGGTTTTATTAGTTGAAAATACATCAAAAAACATATTTATCGAGTCAAAAATTTTTTAAAATGTTGGTGGTCTAAGGCCCCCTAAGCTTTAGGGCCCCCAAGAAAACTGTTTCCGATTGCGAGTAATATCTGTCAGACTCTCAGCAAAGTACAAGGCGTGGTACGTGAAAGCTTTAGCATAATTCAAGCCACTCAGGATTCATAAAACTAAATTAATATAAGCGGGACTTCGAAGTCCCGTTGGGGCATAAAGGGTTAATAGAGTTGATATCTTCTACTGAGATAATTGATGAATTTGGCTTTTTTTTTTAAATTTTAATTCATTTTTGGACATTGGTTGTTATTAATCTTAAAATGGGTAGTTCAACAAATATAGCCATTAAATATACACGATATAAAAAGTTGACGAAATTATTATTATTATCAAGCTATAGATAAATTAGTTTATTTATCTGCACTGCAGTAAGAGATAATCATTAAGACTATAGTTTAAAAATTGAAAATAGAAAGAAAAAAGGTTACTTCATATGCAACTCATCACACGTATATTAATATAGTCATTTTAACACAGTCTACCGTATTATTGGAATGTGTGTGATAACGAAAATCATTATATCTTGGGCATTAAACATCAACTTTCGCCGATACCAAGAGAGAGATAAGATTTAGACATCACATACTTTAAATCACTGGGCCATTAGGATCGAGTAAAATCCCCAAAACTGGTTAGTAAAATGACTGACTCTTGAGGAAATATGAGTTGCATTAAGGTAGCAGCTACAAATGAGAAATTCCAGTTCATTTGCTATTCCAAATAAGTTAGCCAGGTAATGGAGTAACGATGTTTGTTTTCCGTTCTGCAAACTTCAAACCGAAATCTCCGAGATCGGGATTATTTGTGACTTGGAGCGGAAAACAAGCAAAAAAGAATTGACGGTATTTCGATCGAATCGAGATTTTAAAGCGTGACCTTGCATTAAGAAAAATTTGCGCCTTAAAGCCAGGAGTAAGGAGGTTAGAAATACGTGTGGTATCATTAAACTTCAAACTAATAATGCTGCTTTTTTGTAAGAATGTATTTTAAAGACTTTTTTGAAACATTTTTACTTAGTTGTTATAAAATAATTGAGATACAATAATCTTATATATTATTTATTTAGTCTGTTTCCTGTTACCACGTTTTTTAATTATTTATAAAGTTTCATTTATTACCCCTCATTTTAAAGCTTATCGTACAGGCTATTGGCAAAAATAGTACCGAGATCTGAAAATGTATTTTTTTTTCCTGTCAAAAAATGTCTTTTTTTTCACTTTTATGGCACATTACTTTATGAAATAGCATTCGCAATTGAGACGTATTGGCATTGTTGGTAGAGCGTCGTGCTTATAATGGGAAGGGTATGAGCTCGAACCTGGGCCAATAATTATTTTTAATACATTTTTCCTTTAGCATAATTCTCTAACCCATCATTCTATCATCATATATATTATTTCTATCTCGTAATAGTTCATTAATTTTTTTTTCGAAAATCATAATTTCAGTAACACTTCATCAAGCTAAAAGTATATTTATATTTAGAGATCGCGCAGCCGCATCTAAATTTATAAATATGGGAGAGGGGGTGCACAAGGGCGCGTAATAAACAACAAAGTTACTTTATATGAAAAAAGAGAAATGTATAATGATAAAATATATGTTCAAAACATCAGAAGTAGAGAATTGTAGACAAATCAATTGATTACAGAGAAAACAATAACAAAACGAATACTCACAATATATAACATAATTCACCCATTAGGTCTGAACTTAACTTTTAAGCATACTATTTTTAAAACATCTTAACTTGTTTTTATGTTCCTGAACTGGTTGGAGAATACACGATTTCTGCTCTTTCTCCTTAGTAATGGTGTAACTTCTGCAATTGACAACTTCTTCCTAGATCATTTCATTAATGGATGTTTATATACCTATAGATCATTGTTCATCTCTTACTTTTTTAAACGTATATCTTCCTGAATTCCGCACCATTTTCATTCAAATACAGTCGAAGCCGCTTAATGGAATAGCCATTTTGCCGCGAAAATATATTCTAATAACCGGGACATTCCATTATCCGGTACAAAAAAAAAAGCTTTTTACAACGGTTTGGTACATTGAAAATGTATTACATTAAGCGGGATATTCTTTTAACCTATATTCTAATAAGCGGGCTCGACTGTAATACTTCCTAAATATAGTTTACTGTTGACACACATCCAAAATTTTTATGATTTATTACCTTGTAGAGAGTGCGTCTTTTTGTTATTTTTCATTAAAACAATTTTCAAAGTAAAGTGTTCCAAAGTAAATCTTAATCAGTGAAAAATGATTTCAAAGAAGAGTAATGCCTGCCACATTGAATTGTTAGTAAAGTAAGTTTAAGTATTTCTTTAATTGCAATTGACTCAAGCTTAAAATTCTCAATTACTCTACTCGCAATCTTTCTAAAATTAGTCTGAAATATAATTTCTCCATATCGAATCACAGTAAAAGAGCTTCCTCAAGCATTATAAGGCAAAAAAAAACTGAGAATCTTCTTTTTTCCCCTTCTGATTTTCCCTGATTTTTTTCCTCTTCTTCTTAATCCGTTAATTGCGGTGGCGTACTACCGCAGCTCATACCCAAAGAAGTTTTAAGGGAAAAAAAACTTTAGCATAATTCTCTAACCCATCATTCCATCATCATATATATTATTTCTATCTCGTAATAGTTCATTAATTTTTTTTTTCGAAAATCATAATTTCAGTAACACTTCATCAAGCTAAAAGTATATTTATATTTAGAGATCGCGCAGCCGCATCTAAATTTATAAATATGGGAGAGGGGGATGCACAAGGACGTGTAATAAACAACAAAGTTACTTTATATGAAAAAAGAGAAATGTATAATGATAAAATATATGTTCAAAACATCAGAAGTAGAGAATTGTAGACAAATCAATTGATTACAAAGAAAACAATAACAAAACGAATACTCACAATATATAACATAATTCACCCATTAGGTCTGAACTTAACTTTTAAGCATACTATTTTTAAAACATCTTAACTTGTTTTTATGTTCCTGAACTGGTTGGAGAATACACGATTTCTGCTCTTTCTCCTTAGTAATGGTGTAACTTCTGCAATTGACAACTTCTTCCTAGATCATTTCATTAATGGATGTTTATATACCCATAGATCATTGTTCATCTCTTACTTTTTTAAACGTATATCTTCCTGAATTCCGCACCATTTTCATTCAAATACAGTCGAAGCCGCTTAATGGAATAGCCATTTTGCCGCGAAAATATATTCTAATAACCGGGACATTCCATTATCCGGTACAAAAATAATGCTTTTTACAACGGTTTGGTATATTGAAAATGTATTACATTAAGCGGGATATTCTTTTAACCGATATTCTAATAAGCGGGCTCAACTGTAATACTTCCTAAATATAGTTTACTGTTGACACACATCCAAAATTTTTATGATTTATTACCTTGTAGAGAGTGCGTCTTTTTGTTATTTTTCATTAAAACAATTTTCAAAGTAAAGTGTTCCAAAGTAAATTATAATCAGTGAAAAATGATTTCAAAGAAGAGTAATGCCTGCCACATTGAATTGTTAGTAAAGTAAGTTTAAGTATTTCTTTAATTGCAATTGACTCAAGCTTAAAATTCTTAATTACTCTACCCGCAATCTTTCTAAAATTAGTCTGAAATATAATTTCTCCATATCGAATCACAGTAAAAGAGCTTCCTCAAGCATTATAAGGCAAAAAAAACTGAGAATCTTCTTTTTTCCCCTTCTGATTTTCCCTGATTTTTTTCCTCTTCTTCTTAATCCGTTAATTGCGGTGGCGTACTACCGCAGCTCATACCCAAAGAAGTTTTAAGGGAAAAAAAACTTTTGAACATGCTAGGATATTTTTTTTTTGTCAAGTTTAATTAATTTATAGTCAAAAGTTCCATTTCTTTCTATAACAAGTTTCCAAAATTGGAAGAAAATTCAAAGTTTAATCAAAACACTATAAATGACATTTTAAACGACGCGAACTCGTTCGTTATTAGAGAAAATATATTTTTAACATGAACCTGACTTTTACACGCAAGAAAGAATCCTCCAAATTTAATTTGAAAATTAGCCCATTTTTACAATTATTTTTACACCAGAGTGAACTTCGTAATTATATTCTCTCGCCTCTCTCACCGTCGCCAGACAAAAAGTGATTATAGCACATGTTTTTCAAGTAATTTAGAGCAGCTATTGCTAAAAAACGCCGCTTATACATTTCAGAGTAAAAAGTCTTTATTTTACTTCGTCAAAAACATGATTTCAATAGTTTGACGATCAAGATGCAAGTATATGATAAATAAAATAAACTTGGTTAAAATTATTTTTATTTTTATTTAACCCAAATAAAAATAAAAGATAATTTAAAAATAAAAGAGATTCCAAGAATTTGGTGGAAATAAGTTTGATGCGGTGATTTGTTTTTTTCATTACCATAATTTTCTCAATCACCATGCTTACTTTAGTTTCAGAAAAAAAAGAGGAAAATTACATCTATCACTTTAATACAATGAAGTTAAATTTTTTAATAATGTTCATTTGTAGATATTTCGTGTGATCCTGTTTTATAATATGTAAACGGTATACACTATTTAATTAATCTTAAAAAGATTTTTTTTATTATTATTAAAATGAAATAAGTGTTTTGTTTTTAACTTAGAATCAGTTCGTTGACATTTTGATGCAATATCTATTAATTTATTATTCTGATTAAACTTGTTTCAAATGATTCTTGCTTTTCTTACTTGTTAGATAACGTGTTAAAATATTCAACGCATATTTGCTTTCCTTAACTAATTGCTAGTCATGTTTTTATTGTAACTAAATCAACGTATTTTACGGTTGGGAAATTAATAAAATAAGCACATAGAGTAGGCAAATGTGTTCTAAAACGCACCAAACAAAGGATTTTCAGATTCCCCTGTCAACCTTGGTATTTTTACATGCACTATGTCAATTCAAATTGCACAGTAATGTATCAATAAAAAAACATTTATCTCAAAAACAAAAATTAAATTATTTAATGCATTTTTTTCTGTATATATGCTATAAAAATAAAATGTTTAACAACTATTCAATGCTTTAGTTTTATTTTTTTAAGTAACTACATTTTAGAAAAAAATAATAATCCTGTATGCTAACGCAATAAAAAAAAATAAAACGTATAATATCCTATGCTTAAGTGCGGACCTAAAGGAGGTTAATGGAAATCATGAACCCCTTTAAGGGACCAAAGGCAGCCTACTGCTGTGTTTGGGGATAAACATTTCAAAAAATTACCCATAGGCTCCGTATTTGTTCCTGAATATTGCAATTACGACTACCCCCATATTGACTGTGACCGTTGCCAAACTAAGTTTAATACCTATTATAGAGAGCGTATTGATACTGTTCTCATCTTTCTCAATTGTTGCGTCAACTAGTGCTCCACCTCTACGCCAGGATTAATTTCAATAATAAAATGTAATCATTGCCATATATGCACTTGAATATCTATAGAGTTTGGGTTATTGGTTAGTATACGCTGAGTGTTTACGTGATTAAGACGATGATAAAGAAATTTTTTGTAGAGACACAATTCGTAGAGACGCAAAATGACTCATTGCTCTCAACGTTTGCAAAGAGAACTGATACTCTCATCATTTGAGGAAATTACATGATTGTTACTTCCGATCTAATTCTGTTTCCGTACGTGTCCGCCTATTCCCTCCGCTATTTTAAACTAATCAAATTTAAATGCGTATTTTTCTTACTTTAAGCATTGGTTCACAAAATAATGCAGTTAAAAACTCCCTCACTACGTTTTCTTTCTTTTTACGAGGTCGCTATTTTTCTTTCCTTCTTTGACCATAATAACAATTTTTTTAAAGCATGCTTTTAAACTATAAATAATAAATTAACTATAAGTAAAACATATTTTTGTTTTCTTTTTTTTTAAATATGTTTGTTAAAAAAGAATAAATTTTCCATTTTCTATTTTAAAAAATTCTATACAATTTTTAAGCCAGTAATATATTATTTTTGTGTCATTAAAACTCGTTTCGCTGCCTACTTAACCATTATATATAAAATCAACTACAAACTGACTTTTACTTTCGCCCATTACGTATACAGAAAGTAAAACCCGATAAAAAAAAAGCAGAAATCTTATACCGAATTTCATTAATGTTCCTAAATTATTCTTGCGATTTTGTATTCTTCGAAGTATTTCTCGTCGTTCTCCACTTTAGCTCCTCATCATCTGTCTAAGAGAAACAGATACATTTCATTACTTAAAAAAAGGAATGGGAAAACTAAAACGATGCACGAAATAAAGCTTTCATTGAAATACTCTAGCCACTCTTTTATCTTTTCCTTGAGCCCTGTTGATCTAATGTCCATTAATGAATATGTTAGGAACGCTTCTTTTAATGAAATGAATTTTGTCTGCGCATGCTCAGTCGGCCACTTCCGCTAATGGCGCCACTTCCCGCATCATTACAGCTGGTTCCGGCAATGGCCGCTCTTCGGAAATATCTCATTAAAAAGAATGTTGCATTTCTGATTTTTGAGCTGGCTGAGGCGCCTGAAAATCTCGCTCACAGTATCATTTTACAACTTCGATTACGCGGGAAAGAAAGACAAAAATTCCATTTGCACTAAGAGAGTAAATCTGCCCGCTACAGGAAACTGCACTAACTTCCTGCATTGGGATTTTTGATTTCATTACTCCTTTCTATGCTGTGCTTTTTTTTTCTTTAGCTGCTTTGCATTGCATTTTAACATTTTAACTCCGTAGCAACGAAATGTTACTGTTTTAAGATTCTGGATTATTCCGGTATAAAATGGGAAAATCGGAATATTTAGAGAAAAAATGTGTAATTGATTGTATAAGATCAGTATTATTGTAACTACATTATTATCTGCCATTTTGATTATGAATTGTGTACAAAATGTTAGGCCTTTGGATCTTTTTAAGCAGTAACCTGAAATATTAGTCTTAAATACTTTAATTCTGTCTTGAAATCCGATTTAATTATACAAGATGAATTGCACGTGTCTATCCAATTTTTAAAGTTAGTTAAACTTTGCATAAAATGAGTGTCTGTCATTGTAAAGTGGTGCAACTCCATACGTTCAAAATACGTATTTATTTGCTAAATGGTATCACATTCAGTTATATATTTCAAAATAAAAACAAAGCAGATTATTTTCCGAAATATATACAATCTAACGACTAATAGTTGTTAAACACTTTTTTTTTGTTTTGTTTCCTAACCAGAGAACAACATGAATATTGTAATAGTGAAAAAAAGCTCGAGTAGGACAACAGTTTGATTAGCTTCTTGAAACTTATTTTTGACACAAAAATTATTTACCCACGTCCGCTCTTCATCGAGCGATAAGGTCTTAAATTTTAACGAAATTTTTTTAAAAGTACCAAATTTGAGTCTACATGTGCAAGATAGTTCACATAGTCACATTTTTCATACCCAATTACTCTCAAAACTTGCAGTCTTGCCCGCAATGCACAAAATGTAATGTCTCAGTTTATGCAAAAGAATAGAAGGTATCTAAAGTTGTAATTTTGGAACCATTTTTGCTTTTCTTCCGACTAGCGCTACTGAACATTAATAGACGAAAAAATGTTTACAAAGTTATATTTCAAACGTATAAGAACGATACAAACCGAGTTATTGTAGCATTACAAAAAAATAAATAAATAAATAAATAAATAAAAACTGCAACTGTCACACAAGCAAACACCGACAGCCTTCACAACTGCTTCTCAAACCAATCTACTCGATAAAACACAAAGAATCAACAAACTCGCGAACTTGCATTGCTATCCTTTTGACTTATTCAACTAATCCATGTTTTTGAAATTGGCATCGTTCTACGTTGTTTGATTCGGCTCAAAATGTTTCTTATTATTCTTCCCCTATTTTTATCTTACCTATCACCCCTATTTTGGTAAGGTCAGAAAAAACCTGACGCATGCATAAATACGCGGAAGGTTTTACCTAAGAAAATCAGACAGTATTAGAAAGCCAGTTCCGACTTTCTCAGTAAATCTTGAGTGCTTGTAAAAACAAAACATGGATACGCTATATTAGGAAGCACCTGCATTTATAGACATCACGTTGTTATACAAAATGTATAATCCACAATGTTACCGGTATAGTCCGTTGGCACCGTAGTAATTACTAAAAGTCAAAAACTGTATTTATACCAAAACGTTTCCTAGGTATACTGCCGTGCTAAGCACAAAAGTGGTGTCTGCAATCGAGCTCAAACTAAGATGTAACTATTTAAAGTTTTCAGCCACCATGTATTTGATTCAGATGAAACTTTTTCAGAATTCTTTTAAAAATATTTCCCATTCGCAAATGACCATATAATTTTGTATTTGGTAAAACACGTCACAAACAGCCACCTGGTGGCGATAATTCATTTTTTTTAAATGCAGATATGACTTTTGTGCTTAGCACGGCAGTGTTGCGAAGTTACCATGTGCAAAGACGACAGCGCAGCAACATGAGGTCGAAATTCGGAGTTAGCATTTTCGAGATTCAGATAAATTGTTCCGGATCATTCATTCCTTAAAAAAAGAAAAAAAAACCTGATGTTCAAAAATACTTCACATGAAAGCACAGTATTTTCTTAACTGTGTTGAACAAATGAGGCTCAAATATCTGTAATGCTGAAAATGGTGTGTTTTACCACATATAGACATCTGGACATGGGTTTGAGATTATTTTCCTATTCCACTGCTATATATATTTTGGTATCCTTCCACATAAATAGTCTAATTAAATTATTACAACAATTGCTAAATCATAAGTTAGAAAAAAAAATGGTATAATTCAATCATCATGTATTTTTATTAACATCATATGTTTTTTACGAATAAGATACAAGTAAAAATAAAAGATATTTTAACTGCTATTTTGTCTTTGTAACTTACTTGGATATCTGCATTTTTTCAAGTTTCGTGAGAAATAACTATCGTTAAGTTTAATTTTTCCGATTAACACATTAATCAAACAGAGTTCAAATGATTGCAATGGAACATAAATTCTTCGCAACTTAAAAACACATAAAATGCAATTATAAACTCATTTCTGCAGAAGTGTTGATGCAAGAGATTTCCTTTTAATTGAGAAATTGTTGAATTTTTTGAGCGTATTGGTATTGATTCCCATTTTTCAATTTTTAATCTCTTTATCGTTGGAATATAATAAATGATGCTTCATTTGTTGTGAGTATTCATTATTATTTTCTCAAATTCGTCATATTTTAAGTTGGGACTTTCTTTTGCAAGTAATGCCGAAAAGGAATTATTGATTCAAATTATCGTCCATCTCAGAGTGAAAAAAGAAAGAAAAACATGAAATAAAGTTTTTTTTAACGTCAATTTTAACGTTTGACGTAAAACTCTGAGTTATTTCAATTTAATGATGACCTACGTTTTATGTGTTATTTGTATTGCATTTTTCGTGGTTTCTTTAATTTGACGAGTTTGCAAAAAATTACTTTTAGAAAGTTAACTAAAGATAATATAAACAAAAATTAATATTTTTTTTTTTTGTGTGTGTGTTTCTTTTTTCCTTTTCTTTTTTTTTTTTTTGCTAGTTCGTTATATAACTAAAAACTTAACCAGTTATTAGTTGCGTTGATGTGAAATATACATATTTATATTTATCTGTCTGTCTGAAAGATGTATACACGCACACACACACACACACACACACACACACACACACACACACATATATATATATATATATATATATATATATATATATATATATATATATATATATATATATATATATATATATTTCATTCTTTAATTTAATGCTTTTAAATAAAACACGAAATTAAGAAAACTAAACATAACTCTAAGCGTTTATATTAAGATTAAGGTTTATTTTTTTAGGGGGGGGGGGTCGTCTTCTTTTTATAATTTGATTAGTAATAAACTCGATAAAATATGTATTGGTTCAAAGTTATTTCATTTAAAACCCCCTGGTGTTAGAAAAACGTTTTGCTCCATAGTAACGTATGTAAATATATTTTTCTTTCAATTTCGACTGGAGTTTATCGTAGTGAAACCTTTTTGTCAAATTGTCAAACATGTTGCCCATCATTGACTGAAATATAGACACTTGATGTACTGTCATTCTTACTATATGTTAGTCATCTTGAAAGTACAATAACCAAAGAAATAATTATTGAAATTCCTATATTTTGGTGCAAGTTTCAAGCTATTTACATAAGTATAAATCTTTTGTCGGATGTCTGTGCATCCATAAGCTCACAACTTTTTTGCATTGAAAAAGGCGTTCCTTGTAACGCCGAAACACGTGTCTGCAGTATCCCTGCTCATTTGTGCATTCGTAACGCTGTTATTTTCTGTACATAAAACTAGTGTTTAACTAAAGTTAAACACATGTTTTGTTACATTTCTAAATTAACAGTAAAATGAAAATCTTCCAAGAAAATTCTGCTAAATGTATTGAACTAAGAAAAATGATCATAAGTTTTTTCCAGAAATTATATGGAAACCCTAACAAATATGTGCCCTTTAAGAAACAAAAACACTTACGGTGGTAATATTTCTTTACAACAAAACAGTTTTTTTTTTTTGAACCAGCCTAATACGGTACAAAAAATCCTTGCAAACGGATCATAACGAAAAGATTCCGTGAAACAATCTTCGTTCTTTGTTGCATTATCTTGGTTTAAAATATTAAAAAAAAAGTTGTATTAGTTTGAACATTTCAATTTCAACACGTCGTTTATAAAAATGTAGCTTCTAAAACTAGTTCCTTAAACTTGATACGACACGCATGCTTGTTACGGTTCGATTCTAAAAATTATGGAGTGCACAGAACAAACGAACAACACGCGCAAGTTTTTATGGGGGGGGGGGGGAGAAAGGGTCCAAACACAATGCAATTTCATCGGCAAACGTAAAAATCCATGTCCGCTAAAATGTAAATACATTGATTTCTCAAAGCCGGTAGAGGGGGGGGGGATTGACCCTGACTTCGACTGACTTTCTACCAATTTGAATTAGAAAAAAAAAAAAATACTTTTTTGCATGAAAATAATAAACTAACTATATTTCTAACATTAGAAGTGTTTTTGTAGTTCCCCTTGATATGTTTATGTGCTAAACAAATATAAAAAATAATGAAAACATTCTTTTTTTTACAAATCAACATTCTAGCTACTAAAAAATGACCCCATGCATTTTAACTTATTATGTATTAATAGCAAAGACTTATTCAAAATATTACATTTTGTGATTCCAATTACAAAATTTATAAATATAAGGGAAAAAAATCCAGGTATTAAAGGAAATTTGGAGAGCCACCGTTGACGGTAGATGTGAGCGATTCCATACCAAATCACCGAAAAAAAAAGTTGGTCGCACGACCGACTCGGATTTTTTTTTAATTTGGTACACAGATTGATGGTATAGAGCTATGAAAAAGCCCAAAAGGCAAGTTACCTGCTCCACTTATTTTCTGAGATACATGCCCTCAAAGTTTGTCCGCCCCGTCAAAATACTAAAAAAGTGATGTTATTTAATCATTTTTTATAAAAAATCGTACTCATGCAAAATAAAAGTGTTAGATATCTATGGAAACTAGTTACTCCAGGCATTCTGAAAAAAAAAAATACTAGAACGTTCATAATGAAAATTGCCGAGGTACAGGGCTCTTTGAAGTTGTCACCACAAAAACTTGATTTTGCAGATTTTTCTAAAATTCAGGCATTTATTACAAAAAAAGGCAAACAAAACCAAAGGTTTTCTCACTTTCTGGTAGTGTACAGGTCCTCCCTGTAAATTGCTACGCAATAAATTTTTGGGGTTTATCACTCCTTCTTGGAAATATTTTAGCTTAAAGATAAGCCGTAAGGCAAAAAATGCGTTTTTGGCCATCTTGGCAGCCATTTTTCTCATAAAGGGGGAGCAGTAGAAACTTTAATTTTTTTTAAACAAGCCACTGATATGTTAGCTATTCACAGGAAAAGAGTTTATTTTTGGTTATTTCTCCCATTAAGAGATATCCTGCTGACAGTACATGCATGTTTTTCGCGACGACCATATGCTTTTGTTCCCCCTCTCATGGACTTAAAATTAATTAAACCAAAAAATAATGATATATTTATTATTAGCTGTATTATCTACCCAATATGTCATGAAATTTAATTTATTAAATCATTGAACAATAAATTAGATAATTGATGAAAAAAAGAAAAAGTAATTCTCTGATGCCTGCGCATTATGCATTCATAATTAACATGCATTCATTATGCATTCAAAGAACAAGGGTATCCTCCTGTTTATAGCCATCAATCAGGAACATCCAATCACAAGATTGGGTATTGCCTATGAGATAAATATTCGAAGCTCCTTTATTTTAATTGATTTTTCAAGAAATTCTTTAGTACCTACACCTTTATACCCTTGTTCTTTGTTGCAGTATTATTTTGTAGAAAATAGAATGTACGCTTTATAGTATCTGTGAACTAGTATTTTAGTGAGTAAACTTATTCTTGTCAGTTCTTATCAGTGCTCAACACATGTCAGTTTTGTAAAGATCAGTATGGGAATAAATTAGTTGCACTAATTTTAATTCTTCAAGCATGGCTTTATATTAAATTATTTAATTATTTTATAAATATTTAACTGTTAATAAGGTAAAATGGAATTCGATGCTGAAATTAATAGCTCTTTATCACCATGCTCAGTTAGTAGCCCATCAAATGAAATTTGTCATAAAGTATCCTACATCAAACGAAAAGACATCATTTATTTTCCTGATATTCATGTGATATTCAAGAAATTCTGCAATTAAAAACAGGAGTATCCCAATCACAAGATTGGGTATTGCTTATAATATAACTATTTAGAGCTCATTTATGTTAATTAATTTCTCAAGAAAGTATTTAGTGCTTTATAATTATGAATGCATAATGCTCAGGCATCAGAGAAATACTTTTTCTTGTTTTCATCAATTATCTAATTTATTGTTCAATGATTTAATAAATTAAATTTTATGACATATTGAGTAGATAATACAGCTAATAATAAATATATAATTATTTTTTGGTTTAATTAATTTTAAGTCCATGAGAGGGGGAACAAAAGCATATGGTCGTCGCGAAAAACATGCATATACTGTCAGCAGGATATCTCTTAATGGGAGAAATAACCAAAAGTAAACTCTTTTCCTGTGAATAGCTAACATATCAGTGGCTTGTTTTAAAAAAAAATTAAAGTTTCTACTGCTCCCCCTTTATGAGAAAAATGGCTGCCAAGATGGCCAAAAACGCATTTTTTGTATTTTTAAGCTAAAATATTTCCAAGAAGGAGTGAGAAACCCAAAAAATTTATTGCATAGCAATTTACAGGGAGGACCTGTACACTACCAGAAAGTGAGAAAACCTTTGGTTTTGCTTGCCTTTTTTTGTAATAAATGCCTGAATTTTAGCAAAATCTGCAAAATCAAGTTTTTGTGGTGACAAATTCAAAGAGCCCTGTACCTTGGCAATTTTCATTTTGAACGTTCTAGTATTTTTTTTCAGAATGCCTGGAGTAACTAGTTTCCATAAATATCTAATACTTTTATTTTGCATGAGTGCGATTTTTTATAAAAAATGATTAAATAACATCACTTTTTTAGTATTTTGACGTGGCGGACAAACTTTGAGGGCATGTATCTCAGAAAATAAGTGGAGCAGGTAACTTTCCTTTTGGGCTTTTTCATACCTCTATACCATCAATATGTGTATCAAATTATAAAAAAATCCGAGTCGGTCGTGCGACCCCCATTCGGTGATTTGGTATGGAATCGCTCATGTATAAATAAACATGAGCTTTTGCATTTCCCAAACTCGTAACTCCTTTGCCCTTTACATATTGCTCACTTTGTTAATCTTCTTATTGTTTTGCTTAAATCTAAGGCATAAAAATAACTACCAATAAAGCTTAAAATAATTAATGATTGAATGAAACACAAATATGATTTCAATTGTTAGCATCCAATTTGAAGGTAATGAGAGAATTGGTTGTTAAAATAACACACCGTTTTCTTCTGGTAATTAACGAAACTTTAGTAAGGCTAATTCTTATGAAAGCTCCACAAATTCCTTAAGTCTCGATAAAATTGTACACAGTGCTGTACGCAGGAACTTAGGTTAGCAGTTTAATTAGCTTGCCAATTATTTTTAAAAATTTCTACTGCTCTCATTATTACATTAATCTACCTTTTAAATTAAATCCTTCTTCAATTTGAGACTTAAAAGCTTAATGTTCAGGTAAAAGGATAAGAGTCGGTGTTTAGGAAACTGAAAGTAAAGTGGCATAAAATTCCAATGAATATTTAAAAAATGCAATTGTGTGCTGTAAAGCAGAATTCTAAGAGTGATTCTCAAAATCAGAGATTTTCTGACAAAAATAAAATTTTAAAACATTTTTCATCCATTGATGACACTCAGACACTGCAGTTAAATTCTTGTTATTCACCCTTAAGTTTGAAACAGTCAATATTCGAGATAAAGGCATATGTTATTTCATTAAAGCAGACATTGCCAAAAAGCTGCTAAAAACCAAAAACCAAAACCTGCTAGAACAAATTGATTTTTAGGACATATGATTTCTGCAAAATAAAAAAAAAAAATGTTTGCAATTTTCATTTATTTTTTTAAGTAATAGAATTTTTTAATTTCAGTGTACTTCACTTGTTGTTATCATAGCAAAATAATCGAATTTAAAAATAAAAATATTTTACATCAGCGTGGACAAAAACATCCATTCTAGTGACCCTAATATGCATATATGCCAATGACATATTCAAACTTCAATAATATCATAAACCATACATTAATTTCCACCAAATACCCCTGCCCGTCGTATTTAAACGTACCAAATGCAAACCAAAAAAAATCAAGAAAATAATCAAACATTAAATTCTAATTGATACATAAATTAATACATAATCCTAATGAGTGGATAAAATCTAATCACATTCTAATGTTTTGGATTTTATGTACTCATCTAGTATTTGAATTTTGATTACAAAATACCTCAAATGTACATCCTCAATTTGTACATTTATCTGAAGGTGGTACCTGATGCCATGGCAAAAGGACTTTTATTTTCAAACTATTTGTTGTTTGCAAAAGGAAACTTGCATGGATAACTAGCTATTTAAGTATGTACCAGATGTAAAAATAATTGTTATTGACGAAATTTCAACTTTTTGTGAAGCATTATAATTCTATTGGATCAATAATCTCTTCAAATGATTTCGAGAAAGAAAGATTGTTTGGTCTTAAGCATGATTTTAATACTTCAAAAATGTAGACCTTAGACAAGACATAGTTGTTGCGACATGCATGCTTATGACATTTCAAACCTTTGCTGCGTTGATTTAAATTGCTTTTCAATTTAAAGTTTTAGTTCAAATAAACATGAATGAGAAATCAAGCATATACACTAGGTGGGCAAAAGTATCCGGACACTTTCAAAAATTCACATTTTTACATATAGCTCAAAAAATAAGTGATCAATCGTTCCTTAACTTTAGTCATATAAAATATAGGCTTCACCGAACATTTCCAAGTTGAAATTAAATTACCCTTGCATTAGGGGGATGACAAGAAGGGGATCGGAAGAAAAACCGCTTTTTGACCATAACGCTTCGAAAATAGCTCGGAATAAGCTATAAGTTTCAGTAATTAATTAGCATACTATGTATAATTACTGTACACATTTTTATGAACGTACCACTCTTACTTCCGAAGATATGAAACATTTTTTAAAAAACGGCAATTTTATTTGAAGGGTTTTTGCTCATAACACGCAGAGTTTTTGATCAAACCTTATCAAAACTTCAGGAAAGATGACAAAATACAAGAGAAAGAACATACTAAAACGGTAAATAAAAATATTAAAAATCCGATGAAATATGAACGTTAAAAGGAAATAATTTTTCACGGCGCATGCGCGAACGACAGAAATTTATAACTACAAAAATATTGTAGCTTGGTTTATACTGCATCTTATAAAAAAAGTTCCAGTTGAATATCGTAAAAATTGAAAAAGATATCAGCGATCTAGTGAGCTGTAATTCATTCATTCGCAGACAATACATAAATGGCGAGGGGTTGTCCACAAATAGTGTGGTGACAATCGAGCATTTTTTTTCAATGTTAAATTGTATACAGTTTGAAAATTTATATTCTGCATAGAAGTCACATTTCGCCTTTTCGGCCAAAAAGACCTTTTACGTAGGTGGCCAAAAGTTATCCGGACACCCCTGAAACGTTGGTTTTGAACGATGACGCAATAACCTTTAATTTAAAAATAGCTCTTTGTGGACAGACCCTCACTGTTTATGTATTGTCTGCGAATGAATGAAATTCAGCTCACTAGATCGCTGATATCTTTTTCAATTTTCATGATATTCAACTGAAACTTTTTTTATAAGATGCAGTATAAATCAGGGTACAATATTTTTGTAGTTATAAATTTCTGTCGTTCGCGCATGCGCCGTGAAAAATTATTTCCTTTTAACGTTCATATCTCATCGTATTTTTAATATTTTTATTTACCGTTTTAGTATGTTCTTTCTGTTGTATTTTGTCATCTTTTCTGAAGTTTTGATAAGGTTTGATCAAAAACTCTGCGTGTTCTGAGCAAAAACCCTTCAAATAAAATTGCCGTTTTTTAAAAAATGTTTCATATCTTCGGAAGTAAGAGTGGTACGTTCATAAAAATTTGTACAGTAATTATACATAGTATGCTAATTAATTACTGAAATTTATAGCTTATTATGAGCTATTTTCAAAGAGTTATGGTCAAAAAGCGGTTTTTCTTTCAACCCCCCTTTTTGTCATCCCCCAAATGCAAGGGTAATTCATTTCAACTTGGAAATGTTCGGTGAAGCCTATATTTTGTATGACTAAAGTTAAGGAACAATTGATCATTTATTTCTCGAGCTATATGTAAAAATGTGAATTTTTGAATGTGTCCGGATACTTTTGGCCACCTAGTGTATGAAGTTTGAAAATTTCTAAAGTGCTTGCAAAATTCATTTCATGTAAAAAAATTCATTTTGTGTTAACTCTTTTTAAGAACCACTCATGAATACTTATATAACTAAATTGTAAACAAAAATGCACGCAGCAGAGTAGGGAGGAGATGCTGCAATAGAGTACATACATAGGGGTGGGGTGCCATTATTTTTTCTTACAATTTTATCTTTTCACCCGTGGTGGGCTTTGGATGAAGAATACCAATTTTTCCCCCTACTTACGGCTACAATCGTGGCTTCCTACTGGGTGCCGCTGGTGCTATAAGCGTTTTACCTTTAAAGGATGCTAAATGCGACCAACAGTGTTAACAGTGTTTAATGACTATTACATGTTTAACGAAAGATTGAAATAAAACTAAATGAAAAAAAAGTTTTATTGAACATATTTTTAGCAAAGTAATATCTAGACTTAAAATATTTACCCCATCTATATATTTGAGGACATCAAATAGTAACTGCTTCCAGCTCTACTTGATAAATACGTGTTTAGTTGAAGCAATCGGGTTTCCGTTTGTTTATTTATTTACTTGTGCAATTGAAGGAAAGGATTTGAACCAATGAGCTAGTATTTAAATTATTCCCATTAGGGGCATGCGACCAATCAAAGAAGGTAGACCATTATAGGCGGTACATGGCCTTCTATTGGTTCATTTATCCTACCTCTTTCTTTGAAATTGAAAGAAAATTGTTTGCATTGTTTGAAAATCATTGTTTGTACTTAGTCTCGTGCTTTTATTTAAGTTTAATTTCGAAAGCATTTAGCACATGTGTTGAAGCATAATTGTTTTAATACATTTTTTATTTTTTGTCAACCATATTTTGAACATGCAGTGTTAAATAGATAAATCTAGATAAATCTATTTTAATCGCAATAAAAATAACATACAAAGTCCACTTCATAGGAAGCAATAGTCAAAAACTCAGAAGTTAAAATTATGCATGTGGTTTTATATTAGATAAACTTTATTTGAAATTTAGACACAATCTGTAAGGACAAAAAGCATCAAGCAACCGACACAAGAAATAAGCTACTTCGGCGATATCAATTTAAAGTAAGAAACAATTAATACTCAAATATACTTACTAAGTAAAAAGCTGCATTCTTTCTATCCAACAAAAACCTCGTTCGAAAGAAAAGATGGCTTTCATGTATTCCAAAATGGAGGAAGCAGTTCACGCCGAACAAGATTAAGAAGCATATGTCACGCCTCTATGTAAAATAAATAAAAACAACGTCTTGAAGACTGACGTTTGAAATGAACAAATACTTTTTTCTCACTTCTTTTCAGCTGGAGTGCTCTTTGCGTGATATCTGTTTAGTGTTTTCTCTGATATCCAAAGCTTTTCTTTCGAGCAAAAAGATTTAAACTGTAATTACTTCTAAATGAAAATGACATAAGAAAAAAATGGCTTCCGTTTACTATCGCACTTTAATTTAATTATTGCGTGGAAAAAGAAACCGCTAGAGCAAAACAACTTAGCTTCATACAAATTAAGAATTCTTTTTAAAGTTTATTTTGAAAATATAGCTTTTTTCATTCATGTTTTATCTTAAAAATACATGTTGTATATTTTTCTTTGTTTAAAGAAAATGACACTTTTGAAGGAGGAAAAAAATGTTTAGACGAAGTTTTTTTTTCTGAACTTATCCATCTTTAATATCGCAACAGAGTACCAATTTTAAATGCATTAGTGTGATTGCAAAGCTTTTTAAGTGAAAATATGTTTTACAAATGTTTATTTATTTCAATACACTTAGATGTAATTGTAAAAATTTATTGCAAGTGGCCAAATATTTTAAATGTAAAAAATAAATAAATAAGAACAAACATTATACGTAAAAAGGAAGATATAAAATAGTGGTAAAGTAATTACCTTCTTTTAAAAGATGTTAACAAAATCCCTTCTAAAGCATTATGTAAAGGTGAAATAAATTGAAAAAAATATTACCTGAAGAACTAGTACAGAAGAAATAGACCTTGCATATTCAGGCTTGTATTATTGGTATAATCCGGTTTAAATTATCTTTTTGGGGATTTGAGTTAAACATGAGAAACATCATTTTTAAATCATATTTTATGCTTACATATGTATCACCTACTTAGTTTACCCGATTTTACTTCCAAAGTAGATTGCTGCCGTGGGCAGATAAACTATCAAAAATGAGTTTTTGAGATATTTGAAGAAACGCGTTTTTGGTTTCCTATAAACATCATTAAAATATCTAAATTTGAGTTTAGGCTGTTTCATATGCTTCTATCGAAAGATTTTTTGTGCAGTAGGTTTCAACTTGATTTTGCACGCCCGTATATAGGTAAAATCATATACTGCTGCAAATCTTGCTTTTTCTATAATAATTGTCAGTCATTTTTTTTATTACTAATAAGCAGTTATTGCACAGTATACTATAAAATGTGCAGGAAGTACAGATTCGCCATAATAAGGAGTAAGTATAAAGTATATTATTCGGAAGTAAAGAATATATTTTAATTTTTTTTTTAAATATTGTGTATCCACTTGCTATAATTTAACTATAAACTAAAAAAATATAACATTAAAATAAAATATAAGGTTAAAATACCATAACAATGCATGGTGTTACTCAAAATATGAATAAATGCCATATGTATATTGGATATAATTTTTTTAGAATTTTGTGTATGTTCGAAGAACTTTTAAGAAAATTTAAAAAGTCACATATTGAATGAGTTTATATGTTCATCATCTGATGTCCCTTTATTGCGCTTTGCTCCAAAAATCACTTTTTTAAAATCTATCCGGGAGTTAAAATTTCCAACTATATGACAAAAAACATTCCTTGATAACGAGGATAATATCGTTGATTTGAAAATATTTTTTTTATTGATTTGTTTGAAAAAAACGACATTACTTCCCGGTCCCCCTAATACCATAAAACTGAAGTAACATAGAACTTAAAAGTGAAAAATAATAAAATAAAAAAAATCAAAAGTTTGCTATTACTACCTTTTAACATCCTACTGCTGATTGCTCATTAAAGAATCAGTAGAAAAATAAATGAAAACTTGATTCTGTAATGCAAGTTTGCAGCATTAATCTGCAACCCGAGGGACACTAATTTCTGCTAAGTTTTGTTCAGTAAAAATACAAATATTTATTGGCTAATATTCATAGTATGTAAAAATATAGCCTATAAGAAAATTTAAGATTGTTTTAATATCGTGTTCTTTTGATTCTCAATCATTGGTACCTTTTTATTATTACATTAAAAAGAAAGCCATTTTTTTTCTCAAAAAACAAACTTTGGTTTTCCAATCTCTCCCTCTTGGTCAATGATTGATTGAAATGATTAAGATTTACTAAAATGTGAAAGATATATTTATTATTTTTTTTCTGCTTTGGGGAAACAACAGTTTGTACATTTATAAGATTCGATACTTTTTCACATATATTGAAACACATTATACACGTCATAAAATATGGAATGCATTTTTAGAAGTGTCTTTTTAATGAAAAACAAAAGCCTCTTTTACGAAGCAAACGTGAAATACATATAGTTTTTCTATATTTTACAAAATGCACTTCAATTTACCACGGAACAAAATTTTAGAATTCTGTCTCAGAAATTCAAATCAAAAAGCAAGAGTTTTGTGATAAATGTTCTTCGCTGACGACTTTGTGCAACGTGCCTTTTTGAGACGTGCGGAAAGAATGACAAGATGTAGGAAGTCCAAAACGTGATACCAGGAGTACAAAGAAACGTAAACAACTCCATTGCTTTTTTGGAAAAAAGAACATAGTTTTAGAGTCAAAGGAAACAAAAACACGTCTTATCTTTGTGTAGCTGCCTCCATTATTGTATGGAAAATAGAAGCATAATAACAGACACATATTTTTTTATTTATTTACTTTTATTATTTATTTACAGGTTAGCATAGAAACATCGATTAATATTTATGTTGATGTAGTCCTCATTGAACCGAGTGAAGATTGAACTGAGAACAAATTCAATATTTTACTGAGCATCTAAAGTGCAACTCTGGTAAAAGTCTTCTTCTTTTCCTTTAGTTTCTTTACGCTTAGTGGCGTATGAGGCCGCTAGCGTGGCTTTCCAGCCTGCGCGGTTAAGTGCCGCTTCCCTAGCTCGCCCCCAGCTTGGCCAACCAAAGACATTTCGTTCTTGAATCACTAGTAGGGTAAAATGAGTCATGGTTTAAGGGATTTGATTTCATGTTTAATTAAACAGAAGTATGACACTTTTTTTCATTAATGAGAAAACAATTAATATATAAACATTTCTAGAAAGCAATATTGTTCTCTTGATTCATCTCAGGTCCAAGAATGTCTAGCACTGTTTACGATACATCATCCTTCCAAACATCATCACTCTCCGGGAACAAGAACTTTCACTGTATTTTTAAGTTTTCATTGCACGTTATTCTACATTGTGGGGGAAGAGTGATGGTAAGTTTTGGTAAGTTTTGGACGGCCTCACTTCCTTTTGCCATCAGGGGTCCACGTGGGAGCAGTTCTTGTTGGGTCTATTGCTTTTATTTTGAGAACGTCCTATCTAAATCCATCTTCCTTTTTTCACCTCTGTAGTTATGGGCTTGCAATTAATACGACTGCATAGGTCTAAATTAGAAATTTTATTTGGCTAGTAAATGTTTAGCATTTTACTCTGGTTTTTGGTTTAGAAGGCAGCAAGCTCTTTTTCCTGCTGTAGGGTTAACTTCCATGTATTGCTTCCATAGAGTAGGATTGCTCTAACTGTTAAATTGAAAATTTGAGTTTTAAGTTTTGTATGTATGTTATTAGATCGCCGAACTTTATAAAGAGCTTTAAAGGCAAATTGAGCTTTGTTTTACTCTGATTAAGATATCGGTATCTGTACCTCCCTCAGAAGAAATATGTGCTCCTAGATAAATAAAATTGTCAAATTCGTCTATTTCCTCTCCATTTATGCAGATTTTTTTCATTTTTGTTACTTTTGATTTTCATCACTTTTGTCTTAGCTTCGTTTATTTTCAAACCGACTTTTCTCGCATTTTCTTCCAGTCTACTTGTTTTTAACTTCATATTTTCAAACCATGATGACAATAGTATAATGTCACCTGGAGCAATGAAAGTGCAACTCCGGTTCAAGTCAGTAAAATGTAAATATTCTTTTGACAACTTTGCTGTGTCAAACATTTTCCATTAGCTGTTAGTGAACAAACAACTATTCAGTAGTAGAGGGTTAAACTAGGTTTTAAAATGAAATAACCATTCAATTTCTTTAACAGTTTAACAAGTATGTTCCTAACTGGAAAACGATTCGATTCTTAGAAGCACACTAAAGCTTTAAGCGGCCTGGCATTTGAACGTTGCTAAAGATTTGATCAGTTTTTGAGACATTTTTAATCTCACTGCTACCTGAAATGAAAAGTAATTAGCTTTTTAAATGTTCGGAGATACGTCTGATATTTTACTAATAATATTTACGCCTTTTTTCCAACATCCGATAGGCTATAAGAAAAACGGATGACTTAACAAAAAATATTTTATCAAAAGTAATGTACAATGTGGGTTTCTTCTCTACATAATTCGCCTTGACTATTGAAGCATATGGTTTATCTGCGAACAAGCTTTGTGATACCCTCCTCGTAAAGTAAAATGTTGCCACCAATGAGTTGTGACGGGGTCTTTGAGTTCCACGTCACTTTAGAAGCACGATGCATATCCAGATCTCAAGCAGGGTTCCGTAAGCACATGCTTCCCCAAGTAGCACAAATAACCTTTAAACGTTTTATAAACGTTTTTAAGCGGTTGTTACAACGTTAATAACTATATTACAACCTTTAAAAACGAAGTGTGCTACTTGGGTTCAGTTTAGGAAACAGATGAAAGTCACCTGGCGTTCGGTCGGAACTAAATAGTGGGTGTTTAAAAATGTCCCATTGAAATAGCTGAAGGGGCCGTTGGGCTCTCAAGCAGCAATTACAACAATTCCAGATTTCAGTAAGCCTCTTTGCTTGTTTTGAAGTGCTCTCTGTTAGCGTCAAGAAATTTTACAGTAAGGATCTACAAAAATTTACAAAACACTTAGCAATTCACACTTTGCGAGAGAATCAATAGCGGTAGTCATGCTTATGTGACAACAGCTCAACAGAAAATCGCATGTCGGACTCGACAGTAAGACTGTTGAGGGGGATATGCGCACTAGGCCATGTCATAAAAATAAAAGTTTTTTTTTTTCGACTTGGTACACGCACTTTCCTATGTATTCACTCATTTTG